>CADCXT010004350.1:0-91569 GCA_902806775.1 Microtus agrestis | reverse complement strand
GTTTCTTGTTCCTGAAGAAGCACTTGAGACTGGGCTATTACTTTGGTAGTGATTTTGGATGCTATGCAAATTCCCACACAGCCTGAGGTCTCAGCAGAGGAAAGAACTCAGACTGGATTTGGGAGATCAGACTGCACTTGTGAGGCCGTTGGACCAGAATCAACCTCTTGCTTCCTATAGCCTGACCTTAACTGCAGCCACAGTCTTGTCCAGAAAGACTAAACAGCTAGGAGACTTCCTGGTGGGTAAAGGCATGGAAAAACAGAAAGCATAAAACAAACAAACAAAACCCAGAACAACCAGGATTTCTGGAGAGTGAAGAGGAAATTTCAGAAGAGGAAGTCAAGGGCCTGGCTGATATCCAGGTAAACAGAACTCTGTCTGAACTGAGAACTCACCAAGCCGTGTCCTCATGCCCAGGCTGCTTGACCTTTGAGCCAATATAATCACATACACCCTCTGCTGTAACAAAAGCCTTCTAGTTATGGATTAAACAGGAGTTGGTAGGTCCTGCCAGCCCAATCAGTCTTGACCCGGAATGGGCCCCCAGAGCCCTTTTATCTACCCAGTACTTGCCAGGTCTTACCATCGTTCTTCTATTGAGATCTCCTGATCAGCAGTGTTCCATCTGACATGAGTCCTCGCCCAGGATTGCCTTAACCTGGAGATTCCTCTCCTGAAACTTTTATCCCAAATTCTCTCTAAGCTGCATGTTGAAAGAGGTGATCATTGGTTTGGTCAAGTGTGAGAGACAAAATTATGTTTTCAGCTTTAATTTAGTGTGCCAAAGAGATTCATGAAACAAAAATGCCTCTAACCCTTGCCCAAGGCCAGATCCTTCCTGAAATGCTGGAGGCTATTGTGTATGAGAGGTAACAAGCCACGTAGTGTCAATCCCCACACAAGTTTGTTTGACCCAGCAGCACCAGATGTGCTTGATCATGTATGGGCTGGAGGTATGTAGGCAACACATCAGGATGTATGCTTGCCCATGATCAGACGTGATGGGAAATATGGTGACCTCATGGGGCTGTCTTTTTTAACCCCTGTAATACGTGACTCATTGTCATTTTCTGGGAACAGGAATGGACATGGCCAGAGCCCATCATCCTGGCCCATATTAAATTAAAGCTTGCTTCAAATCTTGCTCAAAATTATGGTGGTGTCTCATTCTCTCCTGGGTGGATTAACACAAGGCCAGCATATCCTAGATTCCTCTTTCAACAATCCTGAAAATAGTGTAAACAGAAACTGGTCTTTGAGGTGTTCAGGGAAGGGGTGGCTCTTTCAAGGCATCCTCCCAGAGCTGCCTTGGGGTAAAATAGGTGGGGCATGGCCTCAGGCTGCTGCCCGTCAGACCCATTCCAGCCCCATACTAGCCCCATACTATCCTGATTCACTCCTGTTTGAGCTAAGGGATACAAATAGTGTTATGGTCTGCACAGGCAAGGAATCTGCTGGGAGACCTAACAGGACCCAGGCTCACCCAGTCCACTAGTTCCTCAGAGAAAGTCTTCCCAGAAGGTGCAAGAGAAGAACCTGATGCATCCTGATGATCCCTGAGGGGCTTCCTAGAAGAACTCCCTGGAGGTGTCTGCCCATCTCTCTCCAGGTCCACATCTCAGAAGGGTGGACAAGTTGTTCATCCTTATGCCCTGGTGGCCACTGTGGCAGCTTCCTCCCATCCCTGAGCTCTAGGTTTGGATGACAACTTCTCAGAGATAATGCTCTGACCCAAAGTGACTATCGAACTGAGGGAGTCTCTCCCCCCTCCACCCCTACTTTCCTTAACATCTGAGGGAAAGCTTTCTTGGTCAGTTTGCATCTCTGCGTTCTCCTGCTAGCCTGAGAGACAACTTCAAAGTGTTTGTTCTTCCTTCCCTGTCTCTCTCCCCCTCAAGCTACTAGAATCCAAGAATAAGAATATAAAAGTGTCTCAGAAGCCTTAGGATTAAGAATTAACAATGAGTTACTTTGCTTTACAACCAATAAATTGTCTTTGTGTGGAAGGCTGAAGCAGCCGTCTGCGAACTGAGGGTCAGCTTTTAATAGTGACATGAATTGCATTAACTTTAAATGATGAGATGTGTGTGACATTTGGGTTGTGCATTGTTCCTTACCTTTCCTTGCTATGCAAAACTGGCAGTATCAGGGAAGAGCAGAGCTTCAGTAAACACCACCAGAAAGTGCCAGAGAGAAACAATGGGCTAAATACAAACACTAGTTTAAATGGAAAACTCTGTTAATGAAAACTGTTAAAAAAAAAAAGTTATTTGTATCTGATTTTTACCTCGAGGTTGAAAACTTCCTTTACTCATGTTTATTCATTGCTATAGAAAGGGGAGTTTGGAGACCACGCATTGCCACAGCTACAAAAGTCCAATCTCTGCCTGTGGACACAGTTAGAGCTGAGAAGCTTTGTGTGCCCCATGGAGATTTTTGTTCATTTTCTGGAATAAAGTTTACTTCTGGTATAGAAGACTTTGGTGATCTGTTCCCCCTCCCCCCAGTTATAATGCAACTGCAACTCTTGAACCCAACATTTTTGGTGCTGAATCCAAGGAATTCACACAGTCCTGGTACTGGTGGGGTTGGTCGGGGGAGCACCTCAGTCTCTGGGAGCTTTTATTCTACTGGTTTTGGCCAACTGGTAAGCTTTCTCTGGTTGGTTTCTGGTGCCTGAAAAATGGAAGACACAATAAGTATAGGTGGACACGTCAAAGTCCTCTGAGCTGGAAGAGACCAAGGATGCTTTGACCCCTCCTCTGGCCATTGGGTTGCTCTTCTGTCACCTTTCAGGACTGTTTTGGGATTCCTGGCTCCCTGCATGTAGTGTGTGTCTCATCAATTCTGTTTAACAGTTGTGTTGTCTACTGACAGTCCCTTTGTGGTGATTGTTAGTAAATTAATGTCTACCCTGGGCTAAGGTTCCTCTGAGCCTCAGACCCTTTCAAAACCTATTCTCACACTTCCAGGATTTCAGGAATGAAGCAGTAGACTTTGCCAGTCTTCCCTGTCCCTCTCTGCCTCAGGAGTCCAGGTTTCAGTGGGCTCCTCTCTGTGCAAGCAGTACTGGCAGCCAAGGAGAGGACTGCCCCTCCCCTGCAGATACTGCAGGCCTAGGACCAAATGCCAATGGTGAGCCAGGGGGACAGAGGCAAGCACAGGCGACGGCAAGTCCAGGCGCTGAGGATGGCCACCATCAGCCACTTCTAGATAATAATTTTGTAGATCTCACAAAAAAACCCATGCTCCAAAGCTGCATAGTAAGGAACGCCAGGGCCCATTAACAGTGGGAGCAGCCCCATCAGGAAAGTACAAATGACCTTAGCCATCTTCCAACCCCAAAATTCAGCTGGAAAAAAAAAGTTTTGTCTGGTTTAAATACATAAACATAGCCACTAAATGTTTATTTAAAAATGTATAAGTTGACTTTGTTCAATGTGTCCTGGCTGCAACCCTTACTGACTGCCCAACCTTAAAATTTACCTCTGTGTGTTCTGGTTATTGAGTCTGATATAAGAAGGATTAAAACAGTAATAAAAATAATATCTTTAAATAATACTATAAGTTCTTATCTCAAGGCTTACAGATCGTTCATGAGATATGTATTAAAATCTATATGATTTGTAACAAAATTTGGTATATAAAAAGGGCTGATAATTAAAACTTCAATATATAGGTATATATATGGCTCAACTCCCATTTAAGATATATATATACACATATATGATTTAATTTAACAAAAGTATGAGCTGAATTTAATGTATATAAGTGCTTGTAATTTATATCCAACTATTGTTTTAAAATTAAAGTTACATGTTATGTAATATTTCATAGTCTTAATGAGCTCTCTGTTGTAGTAGGAGCTGCAGGCTGCGTTCCCGCCCAGCTCCCTCATGGCTAGCTTAGCCCCGGAAATAACAACACACAAATTGTATTTTTTAAACACTGCTTGGCCCATTAGCTCTAGCCTCTTACTGGCTAATTCTCACATCTTGATTAACCCATTTCTAATAATCTGTGTAGCACCCCGAGGTGGTAGCTTACCGAAAAGGATCTTAACCTGTGCCCATCTTGGAGAGGAGAGCTATAGCGGCTGTCTCACTGCCTTCTTCCTCCCAGCATTCTGTTCTGTCTTTCCTGCCTACCCATGTTCTAACCTATCAGGCCAAGCAGTTTTCTTTATTAATTAACCAATGAAAGCAACAGATAGATAGTAGACCCACCTGCATAACTCTCTGAGAGTGATAGCTTAATGATCTATCTCCTTCTATACTAAGAAAGCAACAAGTCTCAACTGTTTTAGATTGATACAGACTTTTACATGATGATAAAATTTAAGATTATAAAGATCTATTCAGAGTAACAAAGGCTAACTTATAGATTTACACCTAAGGAATTATGTCTTTTCCAAGTATTTAACTTCAAGTGTTTAGAAAATTTAAATAAATGACAGCATATATTTGATAAATAAGGTATTTGATAAATAAGATATATATTCTTAATAAAATACAGGGCAATGCTGGCCTCTGTGTTTCCTTAGTTTCTGCTCAGGGCCCACAAACCACCTCACAAACCGCTTTTATCCCATTCCCATTAGGCCCTGGGATCTTTCCCTAATCACTTTTCCTTCCTTCTCATGAGACAGTCTTAGTTTGGCACAAACCTGTTCTGCTATTACCAATAGAATGGCTATCTTAGTTTCTTTATTGAACTCATCATCTACTATTAAATGATTATATTTTGATCCTAAAAGATCTTCAATTAAAATCATTATTTTAAGACTAAACGTGGCAGGAATGTAATACAAAGTCCTAGTTATGAAAGCTGCTAACACACTGTAGACTGTTAAGAAAAACAAGTTAAGAGTCATCTTATGGATTACCAAGCCCTTTGGTTATAGTCATGCTAAGCACTGATGTGGCTATTGCAGGGAGAAGCCCTTCCTAGTGCTCTGTGTGCTTAGGACAAATAACTGGTGGCAAGGGCTGTCTGCTGAGCTCTCCATGATAGACAGACGGTCCGCACATGCTCAGAGATCTGGAGAAGATAGCAACTAAATTTTTTATTTAAAAGCTTTGTGTAATAGAGAGCCAGGCCAGTTCCAGACAGTTCCCCTATTTCCTCCAAAGAAGAATCTCTACCCAAAACTGGCCTCAAAATTGGCAAAACTAGCCACTGAGCGAACCTGCCTTTCATCTCAAGCTGCAAAGACCCTCTTTAGATGGTGGATAAAACAGGACACTGGGGAATTTAATACCTGGAGTTGCCTAAGGCAAAAGGTAGGCTGGTCCTCTACTGAGTCCTCATGCCACTGAAGCTTGTGGGATCTTCATGGAACTTGCAAACTGACCTCTGCCGGTTGGAAGACAGATGTTGCCCTATGACCTGCCCTTAACGACCAAGGAGGACCTTGGGGTAGCAGTCTGGACAGCCAGAAAGTAATTCTATGTCAATTTTTAATCAATAATTCAGGTAAAGTTTATTCCTTTCAGAACTCTGAAACAGTTTGACAACTAATACCTTTGCCAACTTAAAAGCAGCAACAACGGCTTCAGCTGCTTTCCCAGTTCTCTATAAAATTCAAGTCACAGACCTCACACTCTTAGACCCAATACTAAGTCCAGACACGGTTCACCTCGTTACCAGACTCAAAAAAAAAAAACCCATGAACTCACAAAAGAGATTTCAATATAACTTCTTACCATTCCTTTGTTTACAGGAACTCACTTTACAGTAACTGTGCTCAGTGGTCAGCTACTTGGACCTAATGGCAAATTAGATAAAAGTTCTTTTAAAGTACAAAACTTAAGATGTAAGGGCCTAAGAATGTTTGAGGGTCTAAGAAAGTGTTTTAAGACGAGTAATGCAAGTTATGAAGGCCTGAGGATAAAAATGTTTCAGGGTACAAAAAATGTTACAATAGTCTGAGGGAAAAAAAAAAACCTTAAGTACTAAATAAGCGAAAAAGATTTGACCTGTTTAAAAGAATAAAATGTGTTCCAGATTTCTCTTTCATTATGCTACTGTTATATTAAGACTCCAAAATTTCATAGTCTTAGCATGAATTGACAAAATTCTGATAAGCTATTAATCTAGCTCTGGCAGAATACTACCACAGTCACCATAGCCACCAGCTCAAGACTTCAACTTCCCTTTACTTGTTTCCTAACTATAGACCTCAAAGATGCTTTGTATTGCACAGAAAACACCTGTCACAGTACAGAAACCACCATTGAAATAGCTACAGAAGTCCAATCTCTGGCTGTGGTCACGTTATAGATAATAAACTTTGCATGACCCATGGAGGCTTTTTTCTCCCTTTTCTAGAGTAAAGTTTGCTTCTGGTTTAATAGGCTTTGGTGGACTATCCTCCGATCATTGTCTGACCCCTGGACCCAACACTACTTCAGCCAAGGACAAGATGAAAAAGGGATTGCAATCAACCCCAAGGAAACGCTATTCCTTAGACACAGGTGTAACTGAGAACAATTTGGGTTTTTAGAGAGATTTTTTGTTCTTGTTGCTTTCGGTTGTTGTTTTTTCCATATTTGCATAAATAAGGCATTCCTAGGTACTGGCCCTGCTTGTCACTAATGTGCCCCTTTGCGATCTAGGTCCTCCTTTCTCCTCCTCCCTGCCACGAGATTTCAGGAAAGAATGAAGGGACAGTATCTTTAGCAGCACATTTGAGACTAGAGAATTATTTTCCTTTACCTTGGCTATGACCCTAATTTTTAGCTTTTTAAGTCCAAATATTAACAATATGAAACATTTTATAAGCACAAATGTCACACAGACTTACAAATTTAAATATTTTAAAAACTATTCTTTAAAAATGAGTATGATTTAAAATTTGTAACAAAAGTTATCTTAAAACTGGAAACTCCAGCTGGGTGGGCCTGGCACATACCATTCTAGGCCAGTCTGGAAAGAGCTAATTCCAGTTCAGGCTCCAAAGCAGTTTCAAACACCAAAACCAAACCAAAAAACAAACAAACAAACAAACTGGTAACTCCAGATTAAAACTGCTCTGGAAAACACCATGCGGTTTGCCATCATCTTACAGCATCTCAAATGGGCAATCACCGTCATGGCGAAGGTTGAAGAGAGAGGTCATATGACTTCACTGCCATCTTAGATGGAGGTGACAATGTGGAGATGGGTCCACCAGAAGACATTAGGGCACCAGGTTATTTTGGATATGGATAGATTTCTGTGTGATCATGCCTGTCCTGGCCTAAAACCAAGGTTTATAAAAGATAGAATTTAAAACAAGGCCAGTTTAATGAAGGATTAAAGCTGCACATCCATGCATTCGTGTACAGGGATGTACATTACTCAAAACCAGACTTTATGGCAAAAGAATGTTCCCTTATTATTGATTAAAAAACACTAAATTGTTTACAATGTTAACTTGGTTTTGCTGTATGAGTATATCTTAGGACCACAGCTGAAAACTAGAGAATTGTAGGGCCCACCCATGACAGACTCAATAGAGACCAGCAGGTACCAGCACCCAAGGGAACAGTACCTAATGGTCCAAAGAAAATGCCTAACGTTCCAACCATTGCAGATAGGATCCCCTGATGTCCCTTAACCAGGACCCAAAACAAATGTCAGCCAATCAGTGGTCCTGAACCTTAAAAATCCCTCACTCTAACCTCTGCTTTGATAAACAAACAAACAAAAAAAAACGTTCTAGCTGCACTCAAGGCTCTCTGCTTGTGTTCCTGTGTTTTGAACCCAGTCCTATGGAAGAGCAGTTATTGTTCCTAACCACTGAGCCCTTGTCACTCTCAGAGGGCAGTAGCCACTTTCTGGGCAGAGTAGATTCTAGCTAGATCTACACCACTTCCTAGTGGTTATTACAAGTAGTAGTTTCCTTAGACCTGGATACTACTTCCATTGGAGGGAACCAAAAGTCCTTTTCAAGAGCTGGGGAAACACTTGGGACTGCTAGTAGAAGCTTCGAGTAACAACATAACCATAATATTTGCCAATCCATGAGCATAAATGAATTTTTGGCCTATGCAGAAACACTTGGCTCAAATTGTCAGGGAGATACTGTGGATCTGGGTCATCCACACCTCCTGGAAAAGCCCATCTTTCTTTCCAAAGAGCTACATTTGGTTTGTGAACACCAACGAGACCCTGTTTCACTGGAGGTCAAGATAGGTGAGACCCTATGTCACCCTGAAGTCTTATGGGGTGACATGGAGTCTACTCCAAGCACATAGTCCTCACTGAATGATGATTTAAACCACTTCAGAGGATTTAACAGTTTCAGAAATAGATATGGTGACATTTGAAGAGAAGAAATTAGGTTGGAAGAATTGTTTCATGTGAGATCATCAGAAAGTACCCTGAACCTACTACTGAATTCACCCAAGTCTCCCTTAGGGTCATCTTTACCAACTTCTATATTAGGGTCCCCTTGAGTCCACACAGTTTTCTCCAAAGAGAATGGAAATCCCCTGGGTTCCCTAGACATTTTATCTCTAGCCTATGGTTCCCTCACCCATGAACCTCCTAAAGGATGCTCACACAGTGAAGTGTGAAACCATGCTGAATGAAGGGCCCTGGGTACTCATAGTATCTTTCAGGCTAAGTTGTCGTGACGACAGCAGTATCTTTTAACCTTGCCTGCAGGAATCAAGAACTGGATATTTGGTCCTTACCAGTTGAGGTCATTTGTCAGGTATAGCCTGAATTCACCATGTGTCACTCAGATAATTGTGTAGGGTGTGAGCCTAGGAACAATTTTTGTATTTCCCCAATAAACACAAAAGAAAATCAGAGACTTTAAGAGAATCACAATGAATCTAAGGTTTGGTTCTAGTTATACCTCAGGAGGGTATAAAGAGTCTAAGAATAAGAATATGTATATTTTTGTATTCTTTTTATATTCATTGTATGTTCTTATATATATGCTATATTTATTCATATTCTCATTACATATACAATGAAAATAATAGGAGTATAAAAATGTAGGTTCCAGGAAAAGGAATGTGGAAATAAAGAAATATAAAGTTGTAAGCCTAGGGAAATGAGAACATTGTCAGCAGTTTTCTCAGCATCTTAAGAATTAACTGTTCATAAAAGAAATAGAAAGATCTAGAAAACTGAGCTAAAATTAAGTTTATCCATAAATTATTTCTTTCTCAGTTATTCTTTTTGGTAAATTGAAATATTTTTTGTTATAATATAGATATGGTGAATGGCCTCAACTGGGCCGGGATTATTTCAATACACAGTTTTACTTACTCTCATAAGTTAAATTAGTATGTTTATCACATATTATTTTGTATTATTTACTTTGTAAAATTTAATGAATAATCTTTTTTGTTTACTGAGTAATAGATGGAAATTGCAAGTACTCAATTCAGTACTTTTTTGTATTCATTATTTTTCAGACACTTTGTATTGTTTAGTAACAGTGAATCAATTTTGTAAATCTGGAAAAATGACATTGTCAGACCATAACTATTAAAGTTAATCTTTGACTTAGATTTCAACCATCGATATGGGATAAGCTTACAATTTTAAAATTTCACTTTTACTCTTTGTTTTATCCTTAAGTGATATTTAAAGGATAATATGAGATAATATTTTCAGATTTTTTTAACTCTTTGATTATTAGTTTAATTAATCTACAACTTATAGGTAATCTGATGTTGCGTTTCTCTGTTGTTCTCATTTGGTATTCTTTATAATAGTCTTCTCTTGGTTCTCAATAACTGTCTGCCTCTTACACTTATATTTGATTTCTGATATGCCTGATATTTTACTTGTGGTATTATTTGTATCATAAAAATTTCAGATTGAAATAAGATAATTCTTTTTTTCCAGGAAAAAGATATCAATAGTTTTGTAACAAATGGCACAATGTTATTATTTTATCATATTCTAGGATTTTAGACATTTTCTAAATATGGAAGAGTATTAACAGTTGAACAAAAACCCAGCATCTCCCCAACAATGATAAATCACTTGAGAACATGTTTGCCTTTTACCTGTCACTTTGTGTTCTGTGAAGAAGTTGATGTGATTTAGAAAAGACTGAAAACTTTGCTCTGATTAGCAAAGATGGATCATATTATTGAATTTCGATACATACAAATTTTAATTTAAATTACAATTATTCCAAAGGATAAATGGTACATCAGATATGTAAATACTAGTTGGAAAATCAAAGAATATTGATTAACATTAATGTTTACTATTTTGTCCAATATATTTGTGATATAGTTTCTACCTTGTCCATTTTACTGCTATAGTTTAACTTTTCCTTCCAGAAAAGTTATTTTCCTCTGCACTGATCCCAATCTTTGTTGCTTTCCATTTTCCCTCCTTCTACCACACATGTTCTTTCCTACTGTGATTTTGAAAAAAGGCATATTGTCTTCCAAACAGATCATTGTGATCTTTGTTTTGACACCTTATATCATTATAGAGGAAGGTTGGAAGCATGTTCCTTTATGTGGTGAAACAAATCATGTGGAATTTAGTTGCTTGTCTCTCTTTCTATTTGACTTTATTTACAGACTGCAAACTGTCATATAATTTTTCTTCAAAGTATATGATGTGCCAAACACATTGTTGATTCTGGATAAGCATTCTTTGAATAAATAAATGTTGGACATTGCAGATAGAGGATCATGAAAGCACTTGACTTCAATGGTGTAAAAATACACTTTGAAAATTATGCCTTCTCAGAAATTATTCTTGGAGAATAAAAAAGGGAAAAGACAAAACTGAACTTGTAGATTAATATTTTCAACTTGTGGCGAGACAGGCAAAGAGGATATGATATCTTGTTACTCCAAGGAAACTGAATAATTCAGAATGTCAATAATTCAGTATTTTCTACTGAGGCCTGACATTTTCAAACTCAGATTATGTAAGATGCATTAGTGACTTAAAATAAATCTTTTCATTTTTAAATAAAAAAAAGAATTAACAGTTAACAGTGAGTTACTTTGCTTTAAAACCCATCTGCAAGTCTGAAGCAGCCCTCTACAAAGTGTCACATTTTAGATGACCCCCAGGTCGCTCATGACCAGCAAGTGATATGAGCTGAGTTAACCTTTAAGTGATGGGATGTATGTGACTTTTTTGGTTTTGCATTGTCCTCTACCTTTCCCTGCTGAACAAAACTGGCAGTGTCAGGAGAGTGCAGAGCTTCCATAAACATCATCAGAATGTGCCAGAGAGAAACAATGGACTAAACAGAAACACTGGTTTAACTGAAAAATAAAAAAAAACACAAAAAAATGTTGTGAATGAAAGTAGTTTAAAAAGCAAGTTGATCTGGGTTTTATCTCGAGATTGTAAAAATTCTTTTGTTAATGCCCAATGCTTGCTTCTTGCTATAAAAAGAAGGGGGGAGGTGATTGTTCACAACCCCTGAACAAAATCTCCTTCAGCCAGGTACAAGACCAAAAACAGGATTACAGTCAGCCCCAGGTAAATTCTACTCCCTAGACACAGGGGTAACTGAAAACAGTTTGAGTTTGAGGAGAGTTTTGTTTTTGTTATTGCTTTGAGTTTCTTTTTCCCCATCATTGCATAAGAAAGGCACTACTGGGAACTGGCCCTGCTTGACGCATATGTGCCCATGTGAAATCCCCTAATTCCCCTTTCTCTTCCTATATGCCACCAGGTTTCAGAAGAGAAGGAAGAGAGAGTATCTCACAGCACAAATCTGAGAGGAGAGAAGTATTTTTCTACCTAATCCAAGAACCCATTAGCAAAATTATCCATTATGATCAAGTAGGCTTCATCCCAGAGATGCAGGGCTGGTTCAACATACACAAATTTATCAATGTAATCTATCATATAAATAAACTGAAAGAAAAAAACCATATGATCATTTCATTGGATGCTAAAAAAGCATTCGACAAAATTCAACATCCCTTTATGATAAAGGTCTTGGAGAGATTAGGGATACAAGGGGCATACCTAAATATAATAAAAGCTATTTACAGCAAGCCAACAGCTATCAGAAAATTAAATGGAGAAAAACTCAAAGCCATCCCACTAAAATCAGGAACACGACAAGGATGTCCACTCTCTCCAAACCTCTTCAATATAGTGCTTGAAGTTCTAGCAATAAGACAACATAAGGGGATCAAGGGGATTCATATTGGAAAAGAAGTTAAACTTTCGTTATTTGTAGATGATATGATAGTATACATAAGCGACCCCAAAAACTCTACCAAAGAACTCCTACAGCTGATAAACACCTTTAGTAAAGTAGCAGGATACAAGATCAACTCCAAAAAATCAGTTGCCCTCCTATACACTAAGGATAAGGATGCAGAGAGGGAAGTCAGAGAAGCATCACCTTTCACGATAGCCACAAACAGCATAAAATATCTTGGAGTAACTCTGACCTAGGAAGTGAAATATCTATTTGACAAGAACTTTAAGTATTTGATGAAAGAAATTGAAGAGGATACCAGAAAATGGACGGATCTCCCTTGCTCTTGGATTGGGAGGATCAACATAGTAAAAATGGCAATTCTACCAAAAGCAATCTATAGATTCAATGCAATCCCCATCAAAATCCCATCAAAATTCTTCACAGATCTGAAGAAGACAATAATCAACTTTATATGGAAAAACAAAAAACCCAGGATAGCCAAAACAATCTTATACAATATAGGAACTTCTGGAGGCATTACCATCCCTGACTTCAAACTCTGTTACAGAGCTATAGTATTGAAAACAGCTTGGTATTGACATAAAAACAGAGAAGTAGATCAATGGAATCAAGTAGAAGACCCGGATTTAACCCACAAACCTATGAGCACCTGATTTTTGATAAAGGAGCTAAAAGTATACAATGGAAGAAAGAGAGCATCTTTAACAAATGGTGCTGGCAGAACTGGTTGTCAGCCTGTAGAAGAATGAAAATAGATCCATATCTATCACCATGTACAAAACTCAAGTCAAAATGGATTAAAGACCTCAATATCAGTCTGAACACACTGAACCTGATAGAAGAGAAAGTGGGAAGTACTCTACAACATATGAGCACAGGAGATCACTTCCTATGTATAACCCCAGCAGCACAGACATTAATGGCAACATGGAATAAATGGGACCTCCTGAAACTGAGAAGCTTCTGTAAAGCAAAGGACACTGTCACTAAGACAAAAAAGGCAACCCACTGACTGGGAGAAGATCTTCATCAACCTCACAACAGACAAAGGTCTGATCTCCAAAATATATAAAGAACTCAAGAAACTAGACTTTAAAATGCTAATTAACCAAATTAAAAAATGAGGCACTGAACTGAACAGAAAATTCTCAACAGAAGAAGTTCAAATGGCCAAAAGGTCATGTTCAATCTCCTTAGCGATCAGGGAAATGCAAATCAAAACAACTTTGAGATACCATTTTACACCTGTCAGAATGGCTAAAATCAAAAATACCAATGATAGCCTTTGCTGGAGAGGATGTGGAGTAAGGGGTACACTCATCCATTGCTATGGGAATGCAAACTTGTGCAACCACTATGCAAAGCAGTGTGCGGTTTCTCAGGAAATTTGGGATCAACCTACCCCAGGACCCAGCAATACCATTCTTAGGGTTATACCCAAGAGATGCCCATTCATACTACAAAAGTATTTGTTCAACTATGTTCATAGCAGCATTATTTCTAATAGCCAGAACCTGGAAACAACCTAGATGCCCTTCCACGGAAGAATGGATGAAGAAAGTGTGGAATATATACATATTAGAGAACTACTCAGTGGTAAAACACAATGACTTCTTCAATTTTGCATGCAAATGGATGGAAATAGAAAACACTATCCTGAGTGAGGTAACCCAGACCCAAAAAGATGAACCTGGGATGTACTCACTCATAATTGGTTTTTAGCTGTAGGACATTGAGCCTATAATTCGCGATCCTAGAGAAGCTAAATAAGAAGGTGAATCCAAAGAAAAACATGTAGTTATCCTTCTGGATATTGGAAGTAGACAAGATTGCTGGGCAAAAATTGGGAACTGGGGGATATGGTGGGATGGGGGAAAGGGGAGATGGGAACAGACAAGTGAGAAAGGGAGGATGGGGAGAGCTTGGGGGAATGGGATGGTTGGGAAAAGCGAAGGATGGATATGGGAGCAGGGAAGTATATATCTTAATTTAGGGAGCCATTTTAGGGTTGGCAAGAACCTTGACTCTAGAGGGGTTCCCAGGCGTCCAGAGAGATGTCCCCAACTAGGTCCTTGGGTAGCTGAGGAGAGAGAGCCTGAAATGGCCCAATCCTATAGCCATACTAACGAATATCTTCCATATCACCATAGAACCTTCATTTGGTGATGGATGGAGATAGAGACAGAGACCAACATTGGAGCAATGGACTTAGCTCCCAAGGCCCAAATGAGAAACAGAAGGAGGAAGAACTTGAGCAAGGAAGTCAAGACCACGAGGGGGGCAGCCACCCACTGAGACGGTGGGGCTGATCTATTGGGAGCTCACCAAGGCCAGCTGGACTGGGACTGAAAAAGCATGGGATAAAACCAGACTCTCTGAACATGGTGGACAATGAGGGCTGATGAGAAGCCAAGGAAAACGGCACTGGGTTTTGATCCTACTGCATGTACTGGCTTTGTGGGAGCCTAGCCTGCTTGGATGCTCACCTTTATAGACCTGGATGGAGGGAGGAGGACCATGGAATGCCCAGAGGGCAGGAAACCCTGACTGCTCTTTGGACTGGAGAGGGAGGGGGAGATGAGCAGGGAGTAGGGGGAGGGGGAGGGAAAGGGAGGCGGGGAGGGGGCAGAAATTTTTAATAAAAATTAAAATAAAATAAAACAAAAAAGAAGAAGTATTTTGCTTTCACTTTCCCTACTTTTGTGTTTCATTTCCCCATCAGGGCGGAGCCCTCCCTGGAGAGTTTAGATATAAAGTTGACTTCAGCACTCATCTGTGGGCCACAACACACAGTCTGGAAGCCTGTGAGGAGATCAATGGATCAGAGCTCACCCTCCGAGGCCCCTGGCACGAGTTGGGAGATGGAAGGTAGTAGCTTCATCAACAGGTGCGTCTTTCTTCTCTATAGTTTTGCCCTCTGACAACATCGATGATTTCATGTCTTGATTAAGTGGCTACAGCTTCAATCAGTCCACACTCCTGGACATGAGGAAGTTCTGCATTGTAGTTAGAGAGAAGAGAGAGACAGACAGAGAGAGAGAGAGAGAGAGAGAGAGAGAGAGAGAGAGAGAGAGAGAGAGAGAGAGAGAGAGTCAACGAGTGACAATGACAGATAGAGACACAAAGAGATACAGAAAGGCAGAGAGAGAACACCTGGAGCTTTTAAAACTGAGTAAGTTATCCACTGGCAAGGCCAGATTGGTATAATGTGCACAGTCATAACGTTCTTGTGTGCAGCACTGTCAGCTGTCAGGAGACTCTGGTCACAGCTGTGAGGCACTCCTGGCGACCTCTGTGACATGACTCTGTTGTTATCTCACAAAATCTGAGGTTCTCAGTCCCTCTGCCTCTCTCTGCTTTCACTAACTCACCTCAGGGAAGAAATTCAAATAGCAGACTCTCAGGGTAAGCAGCTGGGTTCCCGTCTGTCCTGGTCTCCTACCTGTCTAGCAGGACTTGTCACCTAGGAAGCTGTCCCAGGCTCACTCCTAGTCTGAGCTCTCCCTGTCAGATTTTGATCCAAGGAAGAAAAAAAGGCAAGAAAGGCCCTGGCTAGCAGCGGCCATGGCAAGCTGCACGTTTTTATTTTCATGTCAGCGTCCTGTCCTAGGGGGGTGACTCCTCTGACAAGGAAATGGTCGACCTCTGTCTGCTCCACAGTGGTGATCAGATGTGCTCCTCAAAAACAGTGCCTGTCAGGGTGTTTGCTACTGCACAGGATGTGAAACATTTCCAGTACTGCTGTTGAACATAGGGCCTGGAGTATTCTTGAATACATATAAAATGACTTCAACTGTGATATCCAGAAGATCTGACAGACTTTCCCAGGGGGTAGGAATTTGGGAAGATTGACCCACCTTAATGTGGCAACAGGGGACAACTGATCCCCTAGTGGACTATTGTCCAGTCTGGGCAGGATCTTGGCACTGGTTTGAAGTGCAAAGCAGCTCCTTCTTTGTGGCAGGCTTTGCCACATTCAA
This sequence comes from Microtus agrestis, assembly GCA_902806775.1. Lineage (NCBI taxonomy): Eukaryota > Metazoa > Chordata > Mammalia > Rodentia > Cricetidae > Microtus > Microtus agrestis. The sequence continues at coordinate 75,417 of CADCXT010004350.1, read as the reverse complement.
TGGAAGCTTCCAGGTGCAAGTTCTTTCCCATTCCTTGAGGAGGTAGAGTATGCTGCTAGGAGCTGGCATGTCTCTATCATGAGAAGCTATTTTATTAAATGACCATATTCTCAGATCCCTGAAGCATTGACAATCAGGGCATAGTTATCTGTTAGATATATCTGAATTAGACAAATGTTGTTTAAGTAATGAGGTAAATCTGGATGTATGGTTTTAAATTAGTTACAGCTAACCAATGTTGGAAAAAGCAAGAAGATTAGGTCTTGTTATGCCTAGATCATGAAGTCTCCCATAACCAACAAGGAAACCAATTCCATATGTAAAAGCAAAGGGATTTTATTCAAGTTTGAACTTGGGCTCTCTGTGTCCAACTCATTGGCACAATCAAGAGCCTTGAGCTCAGTTGTTGTGGGGTTTTTATCATAGCAGAGGTTAGGGTGAGGGCCTTTATGGTTCAGGACCCCTGATGGACTTATCTTTGTCCTGGGTCCTAGTGAAAGGGGATGGGTGTGCCGGGTGAAGGGATTTCAGATGATCCTATCTACAATGATTGGAATATCAGGTATTTCCTTTGGAATGTTAAGTACCTTCCTCTTGAATGGTCCATTCCTGGGTGTGCCTGGGTGGTCTCTGCTGATCCTGCTATGACCTAACCCTACATTCCCCCTTTATAAGTACCAATGACAGGACCCAATCGTGGGTCGTGCTTTCCCAGGGGTTTAAGAGAATGGTATTAGGACCTAACAACCATTAGCTAACAGATTGTTCTAGGGCGGTGACCATCCTCTGCTACCAGGCCCTGTAGCTCTGATCTTTGAGCACAACCAAATTATAATCCTGATGTCCTCTTTTGTTCTGTGGTTCTGCATAAAGAACCAAAGTGTCTTATCTTATTGTAGAACTGCTGTAGCTAATACGTTCATTAACTGACAACTCTGGACCAATTTTCCTTGTATGCCAAAGGGCATTATAGGTAGTCATTTGTCCCCAATGCCAGGGAGTCCCCTTGTCTCAGCATTTCAACTTATTTTGGGCAGGGAGTAGAGGAAGACATGTTCTTTTCTGTAACTACGTTAAGCTGACATTTGGGCATTGTGTTCAGGGCCCAAGAAGGCTGAAAAGCTAGTCAAAGGTAGGGAGGGAATACGAGCAATGGACACTTATCAGAAGCATCTGATTCACTGACTGAACTGAAGAGACAGGGAGCATTCACACAAGCTGGACTGGTCCATATCATCTTTCAGCAAGTCCAGGACTTGCAGTCATTTTAGTGGGTTGTAGTCAGCAACTGATGCTTGGGTGTGTCTGCCAGCCAAGCAGAAACCTGTTGAGACAAGTTTGAACTAGAATAGATGTTAAAAGTTATGAACATAACGGAAAATATTACATTTGAAACATTCAGGTTCATAGTCTTAGTAATTGGTAAGGGGAAGAGTCCCAAGACCATGGGAATGAAAAATATCATCCTCAGGAATGGTGATGGGGAAAACTTAGGCTGTACTTATCTTGAATCCCTTTCACCTGTGAGAAGGGAATCCAGGCTTTTTCTGAAGCCTATATCAATTTTTATTTTACAAATGGACATAAATTCTTTTTACATATTAGTATCATCAATCTACCCTGAAATCCATATTGTAGAAAAAGCAGGTAATGGGTATTTGTAAAATAGCAGTATAGACTCATACATTTGAGTCCTAGAAACACTGCAGATTTGGGTCAGAACCGTGTAAATTTTTTTTTCCTTTCCTGAGAACCAGGTATAGATTGAACAGAGATATCTTCGGCCTGATGAGAAGCACTTTCAAGTTTATCTTTAGATGACAACCAAAATAAATCCAAAATCTTGAACTTGTGACTGAGCAGTAAGTAGTCACTGCTCTACCTGCTTATTAGACCTTTATTAAATGTCTAACTTTGAACTTTTATACCATAGAAGGGGGAACATCTGAAACATTTTATATTAAATTATCTATTTATATTTTTATAACTTCTGCTTACATCTCAAATCATTTTCTTAGACCCTTAAAGCTTATAAGTTTTATAATCTCTTTTTAAGACCCACACCAAGGCTTGATTTTTATATATAGAATGAACTAACAAGTAGGCTATATCCTTCAGGGAGAACCTGGTTGCCTGTTGCTAAACTAACAAGGTTCTAGCTAGCCCCATCATCAATAAAGTCAGAGATTCAAGAAAGATAAATTATACCTAAGTGTAGACCAAGCAGCTTCTGAATCTATTCAGCTTCTGAATCCATACCTAGTTAGCCATACCCAGGTCTCCATAGCAATGGAAGCAGAAGTATCAGAGCAGCAATCTTCACCAGACCCATAAGATGAGAGTCTTTTCTCTGGAGGAACATGGGTAAGAATGACCTTACCCTGTCTAGGCAAAAGGAGTGCAGTCTATTCTACAGTGTGCTACTGCTTTCCACAGTCTGGGTCAGGTCCTGGTAACAGGTGTTGTATTGGTCATCTTGTCAGGTGGTCAGTATTTTGAAATTCAGGTGGAGGCATCATGGTTCCCCGTAATCTTCTTTGAAGACCTTGGGTCTTTGTCAGTATCTGGGAGTCTCTTTCTGATATAATAAGTTTTTTAATCAACATTTTAAATGCCATATTCTGCAGACCTCTGAAGTAGTTGAGGGCTGCCCTTATATTATATCTAAATAGGTAACTTTGTTTCTAGTTACTTCTTTTAAGCTTAACTTTTGGGGGGACTAAGTAAGGTTTATCCCTGTAATTAATTATATCGATAGTACTTAACATGGCTAAAATTAACGAAGTTGATCATTTATAAGGATGGCTATTAACTTGTATTTCTTAATATTCTACAGTAGGTTAGCAGCTTTCATAAGACTAAGACTTCACATATCTGTCAGGTTATTTTAAAAATAATGATTTTTGAATTAAAGTTCTTTTTAGTGAAACATAAAACTTTTCTATGACTTGATTTTTTAAGATATTTGACTTAAGCTTAACAAATTTAGCAAAGACAAGGAGTCTAGACATACATTTTTAAGCCTGAATAGACCTTGTGTAAGGAGAGACAGTTTCTAAGCCAAGGGTTCTGAGCTCTCACAATATTTTGACTTTTTAATATAGTTCCCCCATGTTGTGGTGACCCTCCCATCACAAAATTTTTCCTGTTACTATTTCTTAACTGCAGTTTGTCATTGTTAGGAATCTAAATGCAAACATCTGAGAGGCACGTAGTCCTAGGCAACCCTGTAAAAACTTTTTGTTTTGTTTTGTTTTATTTTGTTTTGCTTTTTTAACCCCAAAGGTTTAGACTCAATGAGCTGAGAAAGTGCTCCAAGCCCTTTGTCAGACTGCTTAGGTCATTGTCTTGCTGCATCACAAGAAATGAACATCTCAGTTTCTGGCAAGCATTTGGTGATTATGACTGTGACCCTAATTTTTAGCCTTTAAGTCCAAGTATTAACAATATAAAACAATATATAAGCACAAATGTCCCATAGTCTTACAAATTTAATTATTGTAAAAACTGTTCTTAAAATTTTTAAATCTTTCAAATGCCTTCCTGCAATATCAGAAATAGAGTTCCTCCTTTTTTTGAGAAGCCTAGATCATCTCTTTGGCCCCACCCTCGACACCTATACATAACCTGCATTTTAGATCTCAGCCTGCCCCATTTCACTGTAGCTGCTGCTTCTGTGACGATCACCTGGCACTGGCAATTCTAAAACTGCTACTGTTTATCCTTGTAACGGACTCTCTTTGGGACTTCAGTCCTGCCATACACTTGCAGAAGTGTTTCCTTCTTCCCACAACCTCTCCAGCATAAGTTATCATCAGTTCTTACAGGTGTAGAGTTTGAAGTCAGGGATTGTGAGGCCTTTAGAAGTTCTGTTATTTATTTTACAGGATTGTTTTGGCTACCCTGGGTTTTTTATTTTATTTTTTTTAATTTTTTTGCTTTTCCATATGAAGTTGAGTATGGTCCTTTCAAGGTCTGCAAAGAATTTAGCTGGGATTTTGATGGCATGCATTGAATCTGTAGATTACTTTTGGTAAGATTGGCATTTTTACTGTTAATTCTGACCACCCAAGAGCATGAGAGATCTTTTTACTTTCTGGTGTCTTTTTCAATTTTTTTCTTCAAAGATTAAAATTCTTGTCATACAAGTATTCCACTAGTTTGGTTAGTGTTACTCTGAGATATTTTATGTTATTTCTAACTATTGTGTGAAGGGTATTGTTTCTCTGACTTTTTTCCCCAGCCTTTTTATCATATGTGTACAGGAGGATTACTGATTTTTTTTAGTTAATCTTGTATCCTGCACATTACTGAAAGTGTTTATGAGTCATAGAAGTTCCTTGGTAGAATTTTTGGGATCATTTATGTAAACTATCATATCATCAGCTGTGAGAGTTTGACTTCTTTTCCCATTAGTTTCCCACTGATCTCCTTTTGGTATCTTATTGCTCTAGATAGAATCTCAAGAATTATATTGAAAAGAGATGGAGAGTGTGAACAACCTTGTTTCTGATTTCAGTGGAATCACAGGGAGTTTCTCTCGATTTAGTTTGATTTGGCTGTTGGCTTGCTGTATATTGCCTTTATTATGTTTAGGTATGTTCCTTGTATCCCTGCTCTCTCCAAGACCTTTTTCATGAAGGGATGTTGTATTTTGTCAAAAGCTTTTTTGGCATCTAATGAAACGATCATGTTTTTTATTTTTCAATTTGTTTATATGGTGGATTATATTGACAGATTTTTGTATGTTGAACCATCCCTGCATCTCTGGGATGAAACCAAGTTGATCATGGTTGGTGATGGCTCTGATGTGTTCTTAGATTCTATTTGCCAGTATTTTTATCTAGTACTTTTGAATCAATGTTCATGAGTGAGATTGGTCTGTAATTCTTTTTCTGTGGTTTGGGTATCAGAGTAATTGTAGCCTCATAAAAAGAATTTGGCATTGTTCCTTCTGTTTCTATTGTGTGGAATAATTTGAGGAGTATTGGTATTAGTTCTTTTTTGAAAGTCTTGTAAAATTCTGGTCCTGGGCTTTTTTTTTCTTTTTTTCCTTTTTCTTATTTTTTTTTTTTGGTTGGGAGACTTTTGATGACTGTGTCTATTTCTTCAGCAGTTATAGGTCTGTTTAATTTGGTTTTGATTTAATTTTGGTAAGTTATATTTATCTAGGAAGATATCCATTTCCTTTAAGTTTTCCAATTTTGTGGAGTACAGGTTTTCAGACTATGACCTGATGATCCTCTGTATTTCTTCTGTGTCTGTTGTTATGTCCCCCTTTTCATTTCTGATTTTGTTAATTTGGGGCTGGGAGAAGCCACTCTGCACTGGGACCCATGTGAGAAACTGTGAGAACCCACTGCCGCTTAGTTCACAGCAGCTGGCAGATGTCTCTGTCTCTTGGGCAGCTATTGAATGACACGTCTCTGCATTGCAGCTGGCCAGAGATTATATGACTAGAAAGCTGCATCTGGTTCCATTTTTTGTGCGTTTAGAACCTTTTTTGTTCAAGCCTTTTTAGGTCTTATGAGGATCTATTTACCATGTGAGCACCATTTGATGGCAGAGATTTTTATCCCACAACTGTACTCAAATAATTACTTAGAGGTTTAATATTAATTACAACTTCTTGGCCAATGTCTCAGGCTTATTACTACCTAATTGTTACATTTAAATTGACTCATATTTCTTACCTATGCTTTGCCATGTGACTCGTGGCTTGTTAGTTCATTTTCTATATATCCTGATATCTCTGTGGTTCACTGGCATCTCTTGTAACTCCACCTTTCTTCTTCCCATAATTCTCTTAGGTTGATTTTCCCCCTGCCCTATAATTCCTGCCTGATTACAAGACACTTAACATGTTTTAAACCAATCCAAGTGACAAATCTTGGCAGCATACAAAAGAATTATTTCACAAGTCAGTAGTTCTCTGTTTCTCCATCTCTCTGTGTGTCTCTCTCACATATACACACTTTTCTTTTTAATGAAAAAGGAATTCTTCTCATTCCTTTTCCAGATGTATTATTTTGTATGTTGACTTTTGAACTGTAACTTTACTAAATTTATTAATTAGTACTAATCTGTGTCTATAATCTATGGAATTATATATATATATTCATATATGTATATCTATTTATCTATATAGTTACTTTCAAGCAGTTTTGCTTATTTCCATCCTCCCTCCTTTGCTCTTTTCCTTCATTCCTTCCCTCTAGTCCAGTATAAAGAGAGAATGCTGAGAGTGAACACCCTTTCACTGTCCCTGACCTCAAAGGGAAAAGCTCTAAACTTGTTCTTCTTGAGAATAGTATTATGGCTTTCTCCTATGTGATTATTATTATACTAAAGTACAGTTCTTCTAGGCTAAATTTTGAGAGGTCTATATTTATAATGAAAGCATGCTGAGTTTGTGCAATACCTTTTCTGCCCCTGTTGGTGAGACATGATTTACATTTTCCCTTCTATTAATGTGATGCAGCCGATTCACCTATTTGCAAATATTGAAGCATTCTGTTTGCTTCATCAACGTGGGGTGACATGAAATGCCTGACATTTGTGGAAAGGTTGGCTTCCTCTCCATGAATTGTATGACCTCGGCTCAAAGACCAGACTAGTCAGCAGTTTAGGTTCCTTAGCCATGACTACAAAAAGCTAAACTCTGCAGGTAGGAAAGTGTCAGTTTGGTTACCCATTGTGTGTTGGATCCTTGGTCTGTCAGTACTAGAGGGTATACTCTAAAGTTAGGCAGGCTGCCAGCTTGGCTGTTGGCCTAAGTGAAGCCATAGGCTAGGCTCTGACCCAGATGGGGTGACTGCTATTTGCCAATTCTATAATCTATTGTGATGCAGAATCAGCAAATTCTTCTGGGTAGTAGACTGACTCTGTGACCAGACTGGAATGCTGTCTAGGAAGGGCTGGTCATCACTGCCCCATTCTTTGTTTCTTAGTGGTCTGCTGCTGAGTCATTCGGTGTTCTTCATTGGGCAAAACAGATGGAGGCCTCCCAAAGGCACCTGAGAGTTCTGGGGAGCTGTATGTTCTCATCTGGTTCTCATCAAAGCTTAGGTCCAAGGTCTTCACCTTAGTAAGGCCTATTCCAGCCTGAGCAAGGGGCAATGCAGTCAAAGTGAGGCTGCTTCTCTTGTCTTTCGGATGTGGGTGTGTGGTCCATGGGTAAGGACCTCATCCTCCAGTTATTGTGTGTGTGGGATAGTTAGTTGCTGGCTGGTTGTCCTGTGCTGGGGATTAAACTTATAGACACCCTGACATGAGCAAGATGTCTTTTTAACCTAAGTGCTGTCTGTCACCTCCTGACATCCCTGTTTAGACTGTGGAAACATCCAGTCACACAGTGTTGAAGTTAGAGTTTCTACTGTGGTAATAAACACCAACACCAACTTGGGGAGGAAAGGGATTTTTGTCTTACACATAAACATCATAGTCCTCTACAAAGGAAGTCAGGGCAGGAACCTGGAGGCAGAAATTGAAGGAGAAACTATGGAGTAACACTGCTTCTTGGCTTGATCAATTTGCTTTCTTATATATACCAGGTCCAACTGTCCAGTTGGCAATGGCCTCAGTGAACTGGGCCCTCCCACATCAATCGCCAATCAAGAAAATTCCCCAGAGACTTTGGTTTTTCAAGACAGGGTTTCTCGGTGGCTTTGGAGCCTGTCCTGGAATTAGCTCTGTAGACCAGGCTGGTCACGAACTCACGGAGATCCGCCTGCTGGGATTAATGGTGTGCGCCACCACATCCCGGCTAACAAACAAAATTTTAAAACCCACAAAGTTAGAACACAATCTGTGTTTGTTGTTCAAATTATGCTCCTTTACCTGTACTAGGAAAAAAAATTCAGCCTGTCACCTTTATTGATCTGCTCATCTTTTTAAATTTATACTTTCATATTTTGACAGCTTTTTGAGTTTAATTTACTTGCTGTAAAACTTACCCATTTTAATATACAATCCAGTGACATTTTACAGAGCCATGCAACCAGCAGCATAGTCCAAGTTTGGAACTTTGGATTTACCATCCTCAAAAGAATCCTCCACAGCTGTGGACAGTCCGTTCTTGGTCCCCTTAGTCCATGCAACCACACATACATCTGTCTCTATAAATTGCATTTCTGGGCATTTTATAGATATGGATTTATACATTATGTTTCCTTCTGTATTGGCTTCCTTTATTAAGAAAAAGATTTTTTGAGATTCATTCACTAATAGAATATATTAGCATTTTGTTCCTTTTATTGAGGAATAGTGTTTCATTGTATTAATTGTCCAGTTTTATTTTTCTACCCTCGAACTAATGGTCATTTCAAATGTTCCTAACTTTTGTCTATCGATAATGCTACCAGAAATATTTGCATATAAATTAGTGAGAATATTCCTCTTCACCTGTATAAGAACACTTAGTAGTGGAATTTTTAATCATACTTAACATTATATTTCACTTTATTTTTCATCTGTGTGTTAATATGCAGTATGCATGCATGCATACAAAAACATTCACATGCATGAGGGCTTACGTGTGCAGATGCACATGTATGTGTGTGCACACATGTATGGAAGTCAGAAGTTGATTCTGAGAGTGGCAAGGCAGGGTCTCTCTCACTTGAACCCCGAACTTGACAAATTATTGGACTTGACTCATTGTATTTATTGGCGTTAACTCAAGACCACCTATCTTATGTGTGTTAGTCCTTTACATCTTTCTTTCATGAATAAAACCTTACATTTCACAAGCATATAGACTGATGGACCTGATTATCATTTCCCCATGGTATTTTTCCCTCCAGGATGTCCACAGATGATGAGGACACAGAGACGATTCCCTTAGATCCTGTATTCCTGAACTTCAGAAAATATAAAGTGATGATTTCACATGCAATAAAGAAGCCATTTCCTTTTCTTGAGGTACTCCGTGACAACAATCTCATCACTGAAAAAATGTACACAGTAAGTGGGGTTTGTTATATGCTAACCTTGAAACAGGCTCCAGATTAAGTTACACATTGATATCTTGAAGACAAACTGGATGATTGGCAGGTTTTTTTTAATTAATTAATTTATTTATTTTATTTTTCTCCATTAACAGCTTCAACTGGGTGTGGGGCAACAGAACCAATCCCAGTACAACCATGGGTGTGGGGTTCCCCATAGTCTCCCCAGGGCGATGGTTCCTGCAATGATCTCTAGGGGGAAACAGCTCCCAACAGATCCCCTCCCCCCTCCCATACAAAGGCAGGCAGCTATCAAGTGGAGAGCACCAGTCAGAGTCAACCATGGTGTCAGAGCAAAGGAGAAGGGACTGAGACAAGGAGAGACCCTCCTCTCGAGTGGTGAAGTAATCCCTCTCTCCTGGGAACAGAGGGGTGCCCGATGACTACTAGGTCGAGTGGGGACCAGGCCTTTTTTTTTTCCCCTTACCCTTCCTAGGGTTCCCAGGGCCCTGCCTTAGGTTGGGGATTATCCTGCCATAAGTCGCCCGTCCTTGGAGCTCCTCAAGTAAAAGGCATCTAGCAGGATTAAAGTAAGCAGATCACAGGGTACCCTGTCTTAGGCCATGTGGAGAGCACCCTCATACCTGAACCATGCCATGTTGAGCCGGTTTCTACAACCTCTGTATGGTGTGCTCTTCAGGCGAGGATCCACATTAACTCCCGTCATTGGGCCCCTGCGTCTGTCATTAATGAAAAGACTCTGAGGAGCTCCTCAAACAAAAGATATAATGATATAGTTTTGGCACCAATAACTCCATCTCCAGATAAGAAGAAAGGGCTTTTTCCCAACCCAGTATTCACCTTTTAGTCTGGCCTATGGTATGACCACATTCCTAAGTGACTACTCCACATAAAGTTACGTGTGCTGCCTGCCAAAAAAATAGGGCAGTGTAAAAGGGATCAAAATCCAAAATTTTAAACATATGCATTAAAACCAAACACTTTACAACATGTGTCAAACTTTACCCATTGTCTATAAGCAGTTACAAATATCATTAGCTCAAATTCAGTGGGAGTACAATGACATACATTGTTGTTATCATATATCACCAGTTCCAGCCTCTGGGCAACAGTCACAGGAACCCCCAATTTTCCCCCTTCTTAAGTGAAGAGAGGTTAATATTTTAATTAAAATGAGTTCTGTGTCCCAAAGTTTAAAGCAGTCTGATGTTTAGTCTGCAACTCAGCTCCAAAGCAGACCAGAGTTGTGCTCCTGGACAGGTGGGGTAGCCAGGGTGAGGCGAGCTGGTTTCAGGTACATGAAGCACATCCTGGCCCTTATGTCAGCCGGGTCTCCCTGGATTCTGGGGGCTGGATGACACCATGCAGAGTGGTGTAGCTGGTTTTGTCAGCAGGCACTCCTTTCCTTGGGGGTAGGGAAGACCGGACCAAAGATCTCTCCTCAATCACCTCTGGAAGTCTGGAACTCTTCTGTGTCCGCAGCCTCAACATCACGTTCAGAATTCATTTTCTTTCTGTGAAAAAAGCACAAACACATCCTCGACCCCAAATATATATAGGTCGGGTTTTTTCATGATGCATTGCAAGGGCTTTTCACCTTGTCTTAGCAAAGGTCAGCTTGGTGTCAACAAGCCAGATCCGTTTGCATCAGGATCTGCTGTCAACTTGTATGAGTTGCTTTGAAGGAGCCTTGTTATGCTCCATAATTTTTATTATAATTAGCCATATATGCAGTTCCTCCATTGGAAGAGCCAATTGTAAAATTTAGCATAAAATCCTTTAAGGGATTTTTTGCTATAGCTTTAGCAAAATACAGGTGCATAAATTGTAGCACTGATCTGGGAAAAGACCATTGTTTTTGGCCTTTGAATTTAGCAAAGGCAAATATCCAGGAATCAATCTTAAAAATTATCAATGAGTCTACTGTTTAGTATAAGAAACCTTGATCATAGTCAAAATTTTGTTAAACCATTTTCCAGATTCTATCCTGTCCTTTTATATCAGACAGGCTACTGGTTTAAATTAAGAACTTAATATCTTAACAAGCAAAACTGATAAGATTTAGCCATAAGCCTCATTTTTTATAAAACTGTTGTAGAATAAGTTTTACATTTAATATACACTCTTGCCATATCTGAATTATAATTAATATACTGTATTTGTTGATTATTGTATACTTTATCTGTTGATTTATACTTTACCTGCTTGAGTACCTGTTAGGCAGCTGTTTTAAGCTCTCTATTGGAAACTGTTTTTTGTAAGAATTTTACCTAGCAGCTCAAGGTCTCCTATAAGAATATTATCACTAGAGCTTTAACCATTGGACATCCAACCAAAAGTTTGTAAGCTATCCTTTTTTTTAGTTTTTTTATATTGGAAAAAAGAGAAATTTCTGCCTCCTCCCCGCCTCCCATTTCCCTCCCCCTCCTCCCACTCCTCCCCGCCTCCCCCCTCCTCCCCCTCCTTATCCAGACCGAAGTGCAGTCAGGGTTCCCTGCCCTGTGGGAAGTACAAAGTCCTCCCCCTCAATCCTGGTCTAGGAAGGTGAACATCCGAACTGGCTAGGCTCCCACCAAGCCAGAACATGAAGTAGGATCAAAACCCTGTGCCATTGACCTTGGCTTCTCAGCAGCCCTCATTGGGTTCACCTTCTTATTTAGCTTCTTTAGTATCACAGAATATAGACTCAATGACCACAATTTGTGACTAGAAACCAATTATGAGTGAGTACATCCCATGTTCCTCTTTTTGGGTCTGGGATACCTCACTCAGGATAGTGTTTTCTATTTCCATCCATTTGCATGCAAAATTCGAGAAGTCATTGTTTTTTACTGCTGAGTAGTACTCTAGTATGTAAATATTCCACACTTTCTTCATCCATTCTTCCACTGAGGGACATCTAGGTTGTTTCCAGGTTCTGGCTATAACAAACAATGCTGCTATGAACATAGTTGAACAAATGCTTTTGTCATGTGATAGGGTATCTCTTGGGTATATTCCCAAGAGTGGTATTGCTGGGTCCAGTGGTAGGTTGATCCCGACTTTCCTGAGAAACCGCCACACTGATTTCCAAAGTGGTTGCACAAGATTGCATTCCCACCAACAGTGGATGAGGGTACCCCTTCCTCCACAACCTCTCCAGCAAAGACTATCATTGGTGTTTTTGATTTTAGCCATTCTGACAGGCGTAAGATGATATCTCAATGTTGTTTTGATTTGCATTTCCCTGATCGCTAAGGAAGTTGAGCATGACCTTAAGTGTCTTTTGGCCATTTGGAATTCTTCTGTTGAGAATTCTCTGTTCAGCTCAGTGCCCCAATTTTTAATTGGGTTATTTAGCATTTTAAAGTTTAGTTTCTTGAGTTCTTTATATATTTTGGAGATCAGGCCCTTGTCTGTTGCTGGGTTGGTGAAGATCTTCTCCCAATCAGTAGGTTGCCTTTTTGTCTTAGTGACAGTATCCTTTGCTTTACAGAAGCTTCTCAGTTTCAGGAGGTCCCATTTGTTCAATGTTTCCCTTAATGCCTGTGCTTCTGGGGTTAAACATAGGAAGCGATCTCCTGTGCCCAACTGTTGTAGGGTACTTCCCACTTTCTCTTCTATCAGGTTCAGTGTGTAAAGATTGATATTGAGGTCTTTGATCCATTTGGATTTGAGTTTTGTGCATGGTGATAGATATGGGTCTATTTTCATTTTTCTACAGGTTGAAATCCAATTGTGCCAGCACCATTTGTTGAAGATGCTTTCTTTCTTCCAATGTATGTTTTTAGCTCCTTTATCAAAAATGAGGTGTTTATAGGTTTGTGGGTTAAAATCCGGGTCTTCTGTACGATTCCATTGATCGAGTTCTCTGTTTTTATGCCAGTACCACACTGTTTTCATTACTGTAGCTCTGTAATAGAGTTTGAAGTCAGGGATGGTAATGCCTCCAGAAGTTCCTTTTATTGTATAAGATTGTTTTGGCTATCCTGGGTTTTTTGTTTTTCCATATAAAGTTGATTATTGTCCTCTCAAGATCTGTGAAGAATTTTGATGGGATTTTGATGGGAATTGCATTGAATCTATAAATTGCTTTTGGTAGAATTGCCATTTTTACTATGTTGATCCTCCCAATCCAAGAGCAGGGGAGGTCCTTCCATTTTCTGGTATCCTCTTCAATTTCTTTCTTCAATGCCTTAAAGTTCTTGTCAAATAAATCTTTCACTTCCTTGGTTAGCGTTACCCCAAGATATTTTATGCTGTTTGTGGCTATCGTGAAAGGTGATGCTTCTCTGATTTCCCTCTCTGTTTCCATATCCTTTGTGTAAAGGAGGGCAACTGATTTTTTGGAGTTGATCTTGTATCCGGCCACATTACTAAACGTGTTTATCAGCTGTAGGAGTTCTTTGGTGGAGTTTTTGGGGTCGCTTATGTACACTATCATATCATCTGCAAATAACGAAAGTTTAACTTCTTCCTTGCCAATTCGAATCCCCTTGATCCCCTTGTCTTGTCTTATTGCTATCGCTAACACTTCAAGCACTATATTGAAGAGGTATGGAGAGAGTGGACAGCCTTGTCTTGTTCCAGATTTCAGTGGGATGGCTTTGAGTTTCTCTCCATTTAATTTGATGTTAGCTGTCGGCTTGGTGTAAATAGCTTTTATTATATTTAGGTACGTCCCTTGTATCCCTAATCTCTCCAAGACTTTTATCATAAAGGGATGTTGAATTTTGTCAAATGCTTTTTCCGCATCTAATGAAATGATCATATGGTTTTTTTCTTTCAGTTTATTTATATGATGGATTACATTGATAGATTTTCGTATGTTGAACCAGCCCTGCATCCCTGGGATGAAGCCTACTTGGTCATAATGGATAATTTTTCTAATGTGTTCTTAGATTCGGTTTGCCAGTATTTTGTTGAGGATTTTTGCGTCGATGTTCATGAGCGAGATTGGCCTGTAATTCTCTTTCTTGGTTGAGTCTTTGTGTGGTTTTGGTATCAGAGTAACTGTAGCTTCATAAAAGGAATTTGGCAACGACTCTTCTGTTTCTATATTGTGAAATACCTTAAGGAGTATAGGTATTAGGTCTTCTTGGAAGTTCTGGTAGAATTCCGCATTGAAACCATCTGGACCTGGGCTTTTTTTGGTAGGGAGGTTTTTGATAACAGTTTCTAATTCTTCACGACTAACAGGTCTATTTAGATCTTTCACCTGATCTTGGTTTAGCTTTGGTATATGGTATTTATCTAAAAAAGTGTCCATTTCTTCCACATTTTCCAGTTTTGTGGCATACAGGCTTTTGTAGTAAGATCTCAATATTCTCTGAATTTCCTCTGTGTCTGTTGTTATGTCACCCTTTTCATTTCTGATCTTATTAATTTGTATATTCTCTCTCTGCCGTTTGATTAGTTTGGATAGGGGTTTATCGATCTTGTTGATTTTCTCCAGGAACCAGCTTTTTGTTTCATTGATTCTTTGGATAGTTTTCTGTGTTTCTATTTTATTGATTTCTGCCCTCAGTTTGATTATTTCCAGTCTTCTACTCCTCTTAGGAGAGTCTGCTTCTTTTTTTTTCTAGAGCTTTCAGGTGGGTTGTTAAGTCTCCAATGTGTGCTTTCTCTGTTTTCTTTAAGTGGGCACTTAGTGCTATGAACTTTCCTCTCAGGACTGCTTTCATAGTGTCCCATAAGTTTGAGTAGGTTGTTTCTTTATTTTCATTGAATTCAAGGAAGACTTTAATCTCTTTCTTTATTTCTTCCTTGATCCATGTGTGGTTCAGTAGTTGACTGTTCAGTTTCCATGAGTTTGTAGGCTTTCTGGGTGTAGCTTTGTTGTTGAATTCTAACTTTAATCCATGGTGATCTGATAAGACGCAGGAGGTTATGCATATTTTTTTGTACCTGTGGAAGTTTGCTTTGTTACCGAGTATGTGGTCAATTTTCGAGAAGGTTCCATGAGCTGCAGAGAAGAAGGTATATTCTTTTCTTTTTGGGTGGAATGTTCTATAGATGTCTGTTAAGTCCATTTGATTCATTACCTCCATTAATTCTCTTATTTCTCTGTTAGGTTTCAGTCTGATTGACCTGTCCATTGGTGAGAGAGGAGTGTTGAAGTCTCCTACTATTAGTGTGTGCGGTTTGATGGCAGCCTTGAGTTTTAGTAATGTTTCTTTTACGTACGTAGGTGCTTTTACATTAGGGGCATAGATATTCAGGATTGAGACTTCCTCCTGATGAATTGTTCCTGTTATGAGTATAAAATGTCCCTCTCCATCTCTTCTGATTGATTTAAGTTTGAAATCAACTTTGTTAGAAATTAGTATGGCCACCCCTGCTTGTTTCTTAGGTCCATTTGCTTGATAAGCCTTTTCCCAGCCCTTTACTCTGAGTAGTTGCCTGTCTTTGTGTTTGAGGTGAGTTTCTTGTAGACAGCAGAGTGTTGGATCCTGTTTCCGTATCCAATCTCTTAGCCTGTGCCTTTTTATAGGTGAGTTGAGTCCATTGACATTAAGTGATATTAATGTCCAGTGGTTGTTCATTCCGGTCATTTTTCTAGTAGTAGAGTTTGTGTGTTTCCCTTCTTTGAGATGTGTTGGTGAAGGGACTCTAGATATCTGAGTTATTGTGAGCCTTGTTGGACTCCTTGGTTTGTGATTTTCCTTCTATTACTTTCTGTAAGGCTGGATTTGTGGCTACATACTGTTTAAATTTGTTTTTATCTTGAAAAATTTTGTTTTCTCCATTTATAGTGAACGAAAGTTTGGCTGGGTATAGTAGTCTGGGCTTGCATCCATGGTCTCTTAGTTTCTGCAGTACATCTATCCAGGACCTTCTGGCTTTCATGGTTTCCAAAGAGAAGTCAGGTGTAAGTCTGATGGGTTTGCCTTTATAAGTAACTTGGCCTTTTTCCTTTGCAGCTCTTAATATTCTTTCTTTATTCTGTATGCTTTGTGTTTTGATTATTATATGGCGAGGGGATGTTCTTTTTTGATCCAGCCTATTTGGTGTTCTGTAAGCTTCTTGGATCTTCATAGGTATATCTTTCTTTAGGTTGGGAAAGTTTTCTTCTATAATTTTATTAAATATATTTTCTGGACCGTTGAGCTGCACTTCTTCTCCTTCTTCAACTCCAATTATTCTTAGGTTTGGTCTTTTTATTGTGTCCCAGATTTCCTGAATGTTTTGTGATGAGAGCTTGTTGGATTTGCTGTTTTCATTGATCAGTGCGTTTATTTTCTCTATGGTATCTTCAGCGTCTGAGATTCTTTCTTCAATCTCTTGTATTCTGTTGGTTATACTCGTTTCTGTAGTTTCTATTCGTTTACCTAGATTCTCTATGTCCAGACGGCCCTCTGTTTGTGTTTTTCTTCCTTGTCTCCATTTCAGTTTTCAGGTCTTGAACTGTTTCCATTATCTGTTTGATTGTTTTTCCTTGGTTTCCTAGGGTATCATTCACTGATTTATTCAATTCTTCAAACTTTCTGTTATACTTCTCATCTATTTCTATGAGGGTATCATTCACTGATTTATTAAATTCTTCAAACTTTCTGTTATACTTCTCATCCATTTCCATGAGGGCGTTTTTTACATGCTGTTTAAGGATGTCAATCACTTTCAAAGATTCCATTTTTTCTCCTTCTTCTTGATTAAGGTGTTCATGTCCTCCTGATGTGGGGTCCCTGGGTTCAGGTGGTTTCATGCTGTTTTTCAGATTGTTGGGTGAATTCCTGCATTGGTGCCTGCCCATCTCTTCCTCCAAATGCTCCCCTAAGGATCTTATTTTACAGGATCAGGTCTCCTTGCCCACTGATGTTACTTCCCTGTGTTGGGACTCTCCCGTGATGGCTCTCTAGGTGCCCCAGTGATGGATCTCCTGGAGCCAAGATCAGCTCTCCTTGCTGGTTGGGAAGCTTGTAAACAAGGTGCCTACCTGCGCGTGCAGGCAGGCTACTGAGGCCAGAGGAATTCGCGCCCGCCCGGCTGCCCTCTGGATACTGCCCCAGCGCCCAGACAGGCTGAGCTGGGTGATGTTATTTGCCCAGAGATGGCAGGGAGAGAGAAATGAGGGAGGGTTCTGGGTACACGCAGGGTTAGGTATGAAGAGAGAGGCGGTATGCAGGAGTATAGGGCCTGTAGGAAACAGTTCCCTGACCCGCTGCGGCCGCGGGTCAGAGACTCACTCACCCCGAGAAGGTTCTTCTGGTGCCGAGATCAGCACTCCTTTCTGGTTGGGTAGCTTGTAAACAAAGCACCTACCTACCTGCACGGTGCAGGCAGGCCACTGAGGACAAAGGAATTCGCGCCCGCCCGGCTGCCCTCCGGACACTGCCCCAGTGCCCAGACAGGCTGAGCTGGGTGATGTTATTTGCCCAGAGATGGCAGGGAGAGAGAAGTGAGGGAGGGTTCTGGGTACACGCTGGGTTAGGTATGAAGAGAGAGGCGGTATGCAGGAGTATAGGGCCTGCAGGAAACAGTTCTCTGACCCGGGCTGCGGCCGCGGGTCTGAGACTCACTCACCCCGAGAAGGTTCTTCTGGTGCCGAGATCCGATTGGCAGGTTTTTAAAGGTGGACTTAACTTTAAAAGTAAGATTTTATTTAGCATGTGAATGTATGTTTTTGTGCTTTTGCGTGCTCCTGCACATGCATTTGTGTGTGTGTTCACATATGTGCTGATGCCTACAGAGTCCAGAAAATAGCTCTAGATTCCCTGAAACAGGAGATACATGTAGTTGTGAGTCATCTAATGTGGGTGCTGGGAATCACCCTGGGTCCTCTATTACAGTAACACATCTTCTTAACCACAAGCCAACTCTCCAGCACCCCAACCTAATTTTTGGAAAGAATTATTGACAAAGTTTTTATAGCACTTTGTAGAGATATTAGTTACAATAATACATTCATCAATTATAAATTACAATTCTGGACTCAGGTTTAAAACCTGCATATTCTGGGAGTAATATGTATCATGTAAATATTTCGAGAAGTCTTCTCTCCCTGTATTAAGGGGAGGAGAAGCAGAGGCCTCATGAGATGGTGCTGCTTCTATCTGAGGAGAAGGTGTTCCATGTTCCCTTCTGGATGAGTATTGCTGAAGAAAAGCCAGAGCAGAACAAGGGTTCTCTATAGATGTGCAATGTTTCACGCATTTTAAACCATAGAGTTCATGCAAATCAAATTCAACTAAACTAAAATAATAAACAAACTAAAAATTCAGCCTGGTTTACAAGAGCTAGTTCCAGGACAGGCTCCAAAACCACAGAGAAACCCTGTCCTGAAAAACCAAAACCAAACAAACAAACAAACAAAAAAACAAAAAAAACCCCTAAAAATTAAAAGTAATTTTATTTTACTGTTGAATTATTTTGTTGAACTGACTTAGTGAAATTTCCATGAGGACATTTTGTTTTAATTAATATCTATTTTAAAAACCTAGATCTGAGAATATTACAAAGTACAGAGATTTTTATTTGGACAAATTTTTAAAAACTTTTTATTATTTTATATGTATGACTGTTTTGTCTACGTGTGTGTCTATGCACCTGGTGTCTCTGCAAGTCAGAAGAGAGGGCACCAGATCCACTGTGACTGGAGTTACAGATGGTTGTGAACATCATCAGGGTGCTAGCAATTCAATCTGGGAACTCTGCAAGAGCAGCAAGTATGCTTAACAA
The DNA here is from genome assembly GCA_902806775.1 of Microtus agrestis. Lineage (NCBI taxonomy): Eukaryota > Metazoa > Chordata > Mammalia > Rodentia > Cricetidae > Microtus > Microtus agrestis. The sequence goes on along the minus strand of CADCXT010004350.1, from coordinate 56,791 downwards.
CTAGGCCCCTTTCTACAGCCCCTCTAGTTTTTTTTTTGCCTTATGATTATGCCTCCCTCCAGCAGAGTTCACAGTCAGAGGTAATGAACACCTGATTTCCTATAGGAGGACAGGAGGTGTCTGGGTAACAGAACAGCATTGGGCACCTACCCTGTTAGTTAACCTTTAAAAAAAAAGAATGCTTCTGTTTTTATTTTTATGTGTACAAGTGTTTTTCCTGACTCTATGTGTGCACAAAACTTGTGGGCCTGGTGCCCATATTTTACAGAAATCAGAGTCAAAGCCCTAGGAACTGGAGTTACAGGTGTTCTTGCATTGCCATGTGGGTGCTGGGAACTGAAGGAGGGTTTTCTGCAAGAGCAGCAAGTATTCTCAACCATGAATCATCTTTCCAGCACCTCTACTCTAAAAAATATTATTGCATATACTACTTATTTACTTATAAGCATGTGTATGTTTCTATTGAGTGTGCACATGTGTATGAGCCTGTGCACATGTGGAAGTCAGAGGACATCCTGTGGCTAGTTGGTTCTCCCATCTCACCATCTGAATGCCAGTGACTAAACTAAGACCATCAGGATTGGTGACAAGTGCCTATAACGCACTGAACCATCTCACCAGCCCCACTGTTAATTCTTAACCCAGGTTTCCCTTTCTTAAAAAAAGTGACCCTTCTTACATGTCATAGAAATGAGGATGGAAGTCATTAGTGAGTATTTTGAGAGAGAAAATACTTACTTGTTTCATGAAGTAGCCATGCAATTATAAAACTTTGCATTAGAAGATATGTCTGTTGGGGATTGAGGTACACTAACTATTATTGCTTCCTAGAGCTTTTCTGTGACCTGGAAACCTGCACTTACACCTCCTTTAAAATTTTTAAGGATTTCAAATATTCCTGTACAAAGCTGGTTCCTGTACAAAACATGGTCTACACAGCCCTAGAAGAACTGGAGAAGAAATTTGACCCGAATGTTCTACGGGTATTGTTCAGTCCTGAAAATCTGAGTAAATACCCTGATTTGGAACCCATTTCCCGAAACTTCGAAAATGGTAATTTGGTTTAATATTCCCCTATGAGATACCAGTTATTAATATATCAAGCATATATTAAATGTCTACCACATGTCATATAATGCAGCATGATTGGGAATATACTAGCTAACAAAATTAATGCCTGTGCATAATCGTAACACTTATATCTAATGGCTAGAGTTGACATGCTCTCGAGGTCTGCTAGACTGAATATTTGGAGTGAGAAGACAATGAGAGCCTCACCACCATCAGGCTATGGAGAAGAGGACAGAAAGAACTCAGTCCCAGTAGGGTAGCACTGCTGTCTCTCTTCAGTGGAACCCTTATAATATTATACATAGGAGTCCATCAGGTTCACTACACCCACCTTGAGTGACAGCTCAGCTGTGGGTTGCAGGATCCATCTTAGCTTAGCACCACATGCCCATAGAAATCAACAATGTATGGGAGCAGTTCTTCAACCCCATCTTGTTCAACTTTAAAGCCTGCCCATCATCAAGCTTCCCTTTGGTATGTGCCAGATCCTAGACCTTCCATCCAGGAAAGCCCCTCTTTCTTCTTACAATTGTGACAGCCTGGAAGCTATCTTTAGATTCCATATATCTTCCCTGCTCTCTGAACACAGGAATAGGAACACAGCACAAGTGTGTCTTCTACTTTTTTATTCCTGACCTTGAGTGTCTCCTTTCTGTATGGGAAGCATAAAGTCTCCTTTGTGAAGTCTTCTCTGTCCCAGGACATGATAGGTGAACTTTGTCATGTGGGATCCATTGAACTTGATCAGAAGGCTTGAAACTCCTAAATGTGTAATGCAGAAATGTTGCCTTTTGTCCCTGCTAAAGATCTCTAATGGCTCCTCCTCTTCTTTCCTCTCCCTCCCACTTCAGTCTTATCACAGAACGAATTGTGTTTTGAGGAAAATGATAGACGGGACCCAAACTTGCAGCTAAATCTTGAACAAGGTAATTACACCTGGAGATAGTTTCTTATTGCTGCAGCCAATAGGAAATAAAGGAGATCCTTAGCAGAGTGTGACTGGGGGAAAACAGAGAAGGCATGAGGGGAGTGGATATAAGTCTGGTGGTAGCTTCATGCACTACGACATATTACCCAGGAGAAGCTGGATACTCGAAACTCTGGGGCAGGAAGATTGTGAGCTTGAGACCAGCCAATAGCAAAACTCACTCAAAAACAAAATGGATACCTAGGAAGTCAATTTATTTGGGTTCATGATGTTAGGGACTTCAGCCCAAATGGTTTGACCTCATTTCTTAAGATAGGGCAAAACATCAAAGCAAGGGCTTGGTGACCTGGAAGCAAGGGAAGAGAGGATGTGCCTGTGTCCTTCAAGGTTACACCTCTGGTGATCTAAGTTCCTTCAGCTCAGCTCTGCCTATTAAAGGTACCACCAACACCTACTAGTGCCATTCTGAGGGACAGACCCCTAATACACGAATATTGGAAGGGGGCAGTGCTTGATATCCAAACTGACCAGCCTCGAGGAGGATATAGGATCCTTCCAGAGTAACCATGACAACAGTCAGCCTGCTACCCATGATGAAGGAACCTGAACCCAATGTCAGTAGCTAGATTTTAAGAGACTGACTACTCAGAAATAATTGTGATTTAGAAAAGTCTCTGAAGGAGGTGACCAATATGGAACTGTGAAAGGTGAAGCAGTGTGGTCCTCGGTGACATCAAAGAGGAAATGCTCTATAAGAGCTATGCCCTGTTTTGTCCTGCCCTTAAACACACTGGTCTCTGACACCAGATATGTGATGAGTGAGATTTCCCACACCAACCAACTCTCTAGACGTCAGCAGGGTGTCTTATGATGTAATTAAATTCAGATAAAGGGTTCAGGGCTGCAAGACAGCAGTCTACTACAGATGCTGGTTACAAATTCTGGGGTATGATCCATGCTTCTGGTCAACTGAACATAAATCATGGGTTGCCATGGTGCCTCAGGCTACAGAACTTGTTAGCTCATGAAACTCAAGGAAACTATAGCTTACAACTGATTAGAAAAGTTATAGCTCAAAAATAGCTATGGTGAGGGGAATTGGGGAGATGACTCCATTGTCAAAGTGCATACAAGCACAGGACTTGAGTTTGATACCCTCAACTTGTGTAAAGAAAAAACAATTTAAGACACAGGAGCAGGTGCTATAATCCTAGTACCAAGGAGGCAGAGACAGGCAGCTTCCTTGAGATCTAGTTCAGTGAGAGACTCCATCTCTACAAAAAGAGGTTGATGTCACCCGAGGAATGATAGTCAAAGTCATCCTCTGTTCTCCACATGCATATGCACACAAACAATAACTACATGGGAGAGGGACAACCCAAGGAACAAGGGGGAGAGAACACAACACTCTCTTGTTATCCCTGGGCACACCAATCTTCCTTCACTATGGAGTTTGTCAACTCAAATCTCTCTGAACAGAGACTCTTATGATTTTTAATAAAATTTTCATCATGCAGCTATGATGGATGGTATGATTAGTCATGTAATCAAGTCAACTTCTAGACCTTCTCACCTTGGAGGTCAGCACTCCAATGCTGTCATGATATGTTGTTCCCCTGGCAACCAGCCTCCCTTCCTAAGGGCTTTCCAAACTTTACTTTTTTAATGTGCATTGTGGTATTACTGAAGAAGGGTGGCTATGCACAAGGGTAGATGGATTCTGTTTTTGCCTTAATTACTTGGAACTCAATTGGGGTTTGAGGGGCTCTGGACAGGAACAGGGGCTGAAGACTAAAACTACCATTTCTCAGTGTGTCACATTCTCACACTTGATGTTAGAAGAAACAGATTCAATATGAGAAATGTTTTTTGAGAGCAAAAATATTCCAGAATATATAAATAGAAGAAGATACACAGCAAGAAAGTGGTAGAGGCATGGGGAAGGTCACATGGATTCTTTGAGACAGAGAAAGGAAGAGGGAAGTCTATGAGAGCAGAAAGAATAACAGACAATGGCAGAAGGATCCATGTTGCTAATTTCTTGTTTTTGTTGCATCTACTTGTGATTACTGTCAATCCCAGCTGGTATCAAGGATTGGTATCATTTAGATGCCCAGTTTATAGGTGAAGAAGCTAAACTTGAGGGAGACTGTAAGGGGAGTGTTCACAGTGTCAAATGGAAAGCAAGAATCCAGGCACTCAGGAGGCAGAGTCTGTATTCTTGACCATGTACTGATAATCTGATGGAAAAAATGAAAAAAATTGGGGAAAATAGAGAGAGAAAATACAGGAAGGAATTCAAAATGGGAGGAAATGGAGACAGGCTGCTACTGAGTCCTCATGAAAAGGACAACGGGGACAAGGCATCAGATATATACAGAGAGGCCATTTTCTGAAAGGAAATGAGGTCCAGAGTCAGCTAGAAACTCAGGTAAGGCCAGTGGGCCAGGAAGTTCTGGGGACACATGCAGGCATCCTTTATGTATTGATATGAATGCAAGTCTCCATCCAGTGCTAGAGTGGCCCAGGCAGGACTTTACTAAGCCGGAGCTGACCCTCAAAACCTATTCTCATGGCCCAAGTCTGATCTCAGGGATCATGGGGACCTTGTCAGCTCCAGAGCATTTTATCTCTTGCATTTTAAAGTCAAAAGAGACTAACTCACTTCAACTCCTGAAATAAACATCTGATTTTTGTTCCTTAGGACCTGCTCAAGAAAACCTGATCTGTTCACCCTCAGGTACCTCCTCATCTGATGGTCTGTTTTCATTGATGCTATTAATATTTCTGTCTTATCCCATGAGTTCTAGTTTCCTTTCTGTTGCTGTGATGAAACCCCATGGCCAAAAGCAATTTGGGGAGGAAAAGGTTTGGTTTATTTTACAGTTTATAGTGCACCATGAAGGGACATCAGGATAGGAACCTGAGGCAGGAACTGAAGCAGAGGTCATGGAGGAACGCTGCTTACTGGCTTCCTAGGCTGCTTCTTATATATCTGATAATCACCTATACTGGAGTGACATTCCAATTGGTGGGCTGGGCTCTCACGTGACAATCATTAATCAAGAAGATGCACCCACAAACTTGACTACAAGCCAATGGAGGAATTTTTCTCAGTTGAGAGTCCTTCTTACTTGATGATCCTATGTTGTTTTGTTGGCAAAACAAAACCACACTACACAGCACACATGTGGGGTGCTCTTTCCTTGTGTTTCTGATGTCCACAACATTATCTACATCTGTAGTTTCTCCAAGTTCAAGATTTAAATATCAGGGTGGGTGTTGTTTCTTGGGGTTGACTAGTCCCTTTAACAATTGATAAATTCAGAGAAAACATTCTTTATCTATCCTATTTTGTTGAGTCCAAAGTGTTAAACCTAATTTACTTTCTAGCCTAATTTGCACTATCAAGATAATCTTTTAATGTCTCTCAACCATATATACTTTACGCCTCTTAGTGGAATTCTTTTCTGAATCTGTTAACAAGGAAATCCACAACTATATCTATTTATATATTGAACTTGTTCAGAGTCCAGAGAAGGAAATAATATTAACAGAGTAAGCAGGAAGTACAAGTAAGTTGTTTCCAAAATAGTTGAGAAATAACAGATACAGCTGGCTACCTGAATAGTCATCAAATGTTCCTCTGTATTGTTGGGGCATCCACCTTTGGCCTACAGGTCCAGAAAATATGACAAACTTATCTGTGAAACAGGATATTCTGAAGGACTGTCTTACCTTGTCTTTGCAAAGTTTAGCAGTTTTGTCTTTGTTTCCTACTTCTCCAATCGGGACAGCATTCTGTCATCAGTCTAGACAAAGACACTTTCTTGTCCAGTGACTAACTTTTATGACAAGGAAAGTAAAATCCATATGGAGTTTCTTCAATTCCCATCATCATCTCTGAAGTGAATGATGCTGTCAGGAGCAGAAATGATTCATTGTCACAAAAAAGAACCTATGTTATTAAAGCATCTTAAATGTCATATTCTGTAAATCTCTAAAATGTTTGAAGATGACTTGTCTATCTGAAATATATCTGTTTGACCTTGAAACATACCCAATATGACTACAAGTTTGATTTTAATAGATGACAAACTATTACCCAACATTTCTTTATTATCCTAAAAAATTTGTAATAATAACTTCCAAGAATTAGAAATTTTCATTATATTGTTAAATAAATTGTATAGGTACAATACCATGAACAAGATCAGAAGCATATGTATAGAATGTTCTAACAGAAAATATTAAAATTGTATCAATATACAATAACCTATATCAGTGTAAACTATTTATGACTATTAGTTTTTTTTTTGCTTTAAAAGTAGATTCAATAATCTATCCTTATCCTGTTATATTTATATCCCAAAGGCGGCTGCTCGGCATGGTCTTAGATCTCTGCAGAAAATTTAAACATTCTAAATGTCATATGCAGCAGATCTCAAATAGTTTAAAGGACCATATTTTGTTATGTACATCCTGAGTACAAAAATATTATCCCTAGTTAGAGACTCAAAACCAAAATCATGTACAGAAGGCTAGATGAAGCATGTTTCTAGAATTAGTTAGTACTCTAATTGACCATCAATAACTTGATAAAAAAGTTTTATATATTTCCAAATTCTACAAAGTGGAACACATCCATCTAGCATATTTCATTCCTTTAAGTATCCTTTGTGTTACTTCTTACAGGTTGTGGTCTTTGATTATATAAAAAAAAGCAAATAAGATATCTCTTTATAATCTCCTTGTCTCCTTGTCATGTAATAGAAAAATCCTGTTTTGAACCTTTGCTATTGACATAATTTTTTGTTTTTGTTTTTTAAATATTAGAGAATGTTTATTGCATAGATAAACCACAATTCCTTTTAATCTGATCATTTTTTCTTACTTTCACTGATCTTTTCTTTTTTTAATTTATTTTTATTGAAAAAAAATTTCTGCCTCCTCCCAGCCTCCCATTTCCCTCCCCCTCCTCCCTCTTCTCTCCCCCTCCCCCCCACTTCTATCCCCCTCCCTCTCCAGTCTGAAGAGCAGTCAGGGTTCCCTGCCCTGTGGAAAATCCAATGTCCTCCCCCCTCCATCCTGATTTAGGAAGGTGAACATCCAAACTGGCTAGGCAAAGCCATAACATGAAGTAGGATCAAAACCAAGTGCCATTGTCCTTGGCTTCTCAGCAGCCCTCATTGTCCGCCATATTCAGAGAGTCCGGTTTTATCCCATGCTTTTTCAGTCCCAGTCCAGCTGGCCTTGGTGAGCTCCCAATAGATCAGCCCCACTGTCTCTGTGGGTGGGTGCACCCCTCGTGGTCCTGACATCCTTGCTCATGTTCTCCCTCCTTCTGCTCCTTATTGGGACCTTGGGAGCTCAGTCTGGTGCTCCAGTGTGGGTCTCTGTCTCTATCTCCATCCATCGCCAGATGAAGGTTCTATGGTGATATGCAAGATATTCATCAGTATGGCTATAGGATAGAGTCATTTCAGGTTCCCTATCCTCAGCTGCCCCAGGAACTAACTGGGGACATTGCCCTGGGCACCTGGGAGCCCCTCTAGGTCCAAGTCTCTTGCCAACCCTAAGATGGCTCCCTTAATTAAGATATGTGCTTCCCTGCTCCCCATCAAACCTTCCTTTATCCCAATCATCCCGTTTCCCCAAGTTCCCCCCAATCTCCCCTTCTGACTTTTCTCTCCCTATCTCCCCTTAGCCCCCTCCCACTCCACCCCCAAGATCCCAATTTTTTTTTACATGGGCAAGTCTTTAATAGTTCCTGAAACACATTCCATGAAATGAGGACTCACTGACAGGTATTTGTGGGACACCAGGAAATGCTCCCACACCGTTTGTATAGACAGCACTCATTAAGTCCTTAAGAGCTGCTGAATTTCTGTTGCTAACTCTGCAGATTAAAAACACAGGTTTGAGTGGTATAAAGATAGAAGAATTACGTTATGATAAAAACAATCACAAAAATAGAGAATCCAGACCCTTTCCAGGTAATTTACGGTATCTGTTTCTCTAAAGCTACACACGATGGCCACAGACAAATAGTAATGGTGTCCTTCCCTGTGGTGAAGCAGTGTAAACTCTGGGATATGAGGACCAGATGGTCAATGGGCCGAAATCAAGGACTTCAGAAAGACACTTAACTCTGACGTAAACAAAAAGATGCTTTACAAATACAGCAGTCTAGTCATCATCAGAATCAGAATCGTATTTCTTTCCTCGGATAGTTTTCTTTTCCAGCTTTGTGAAGTTTGTCCCAAATTTCTTTTGGCTCTGAAATGGTGGCTCCATTAAATTTCCACTGTAATTGATAACGTCAGAACAACCAAGTCTCCACTCTAAAGTTTCCGTGGTGAAGTCATCTGTATATCCTAGGTTGGTGAATCCAACAACATAATCTTGTGTCTTGCCATCTCTCAGGAGAGCTAGTGTGGGGATGACTTTGATCCGCAGTCTCTCACAGAGGAATGGCGCCTTTTCCACATTCACCTTCAAAAACTTGGTTTCAAGATGTTTTTTGGCCAGTGTTGCCAAATGTCTGTCTAGTATTTTACACCTGAATGTGGTGTCTTTGTACAAATGGCAAACCACTTTTTCACTCTCCTCGACTTCTTGAAAAAAAGCCTCTCGCTGGCAACTTCTCTGTACTCCCCATGTCCTTTAGAAAGCCATTCTTGTTTCTGCTGTTGGGCCTTCCTGAGTGCCGCCAGTCTCTTCTCTTTGAGGAGTTCAAGCTCATCTTCACTGATCTGATCCAGCTTCTGAATTTCTGAGTCCAAGTGACTTTCCACGAGCTTAGCAGCCTGGAGGAACTGGTTCTCTAGGACTTCTGAGAACATGTCGATGGATCCATTATTTGCCAGTTTTCTAAGCAGTCTTGGTGCTGGCCTGTTTGGTGGTGCCAACTAAGAGAGGACACTGCAGATCAAGAACACAGATCGGCTTCACGCAGGATTTTTTGCCCAGCATTCTTGTATACTTCCCATAACCAGGAGGATAGCTATGTTTTTCTTTGGGTTCACCTTCTTATTTAGCTTATTTAGGATATCAAATTATAGACTCAATGATCTTTATTTATGGCTAGAAACCAATTATGAGTGAGTACATCCCATGTTCATCTTTTTGGGTCTGGGTTACCTCACTCAGGATAGTGTTTTCTATTTCCATCCATTTGCATGAAAAATTCGAGAAGTCATTGTTTTTTACTGCTGAGTAGTACTCTAATGTGTATATAGTCCACACTTTCTTCATCCATTCTTCCATTGAAGGACATTTAGGTTGTTTCCAGGTTCTGGCTATTACAAATAATGCTGCTATGAACAGAGTTGAACAAATGCCCTTGTCATATGATCGGGCATCACTTGGGTATATTCCCAAGAGTGGCATTGCTGGGTCGGGGGTAGGTTGATCCCGAATTTCCTGAGAAACCGCCATACTGCTTTCCAAAGTGGTTGCAAAGTTTGCATTCCCACCAGCAATGGATGAGTGTACCCCTTTCTCCACAACCTCTCCAGCAAAGGCTATCATTGGTGTTTTTGATTTTAGCCATTCTGACAGGTATAAGATGATATCTCAAAGTTGTTTTGATTTGCATTTCCCTGATCACTAAGGAGGTTGAGCATGACCTTAAGTGTCTTTTGGCCATTTGAACTTCTTCTGTTGATAACTCTCTGTTCAGATCAGTGCCCCATTTTTTAATTTGGTTAATTAGCATTTTTTTATATTTATTTATTTATTATGTATACAATGTTCTGTCTGTGTGTATGTCTGCAGGCCAGAAGAGGGCACCAGACCTCATTACAGATGGTTGTGAGCCACCATGTGGTTGCTGGGAATTGAACTCAGGACCTTTGGAAGAGCAGGCAATGCTCTTAACCACTGAGCCATCTCTCCAGCCCCTTAATTAGCATTTTAAAGTCTAGTTTCTTGAGTTCTTTATATATTTTGGAGATCAGACCTTTGTCTGTTGCGGGGTTGGTGAAGATCTTCTCCCAGTCAGTGGGTTGCCTTTTTGTCTTAGTGACAGTGTCCTTTGCTTTACAGAAGCTTCTCAGTTTCAGGAGGTCCCATTTATTCAATGTTGCCCTTAATGTCTGTGCTGCTGGGGTTATACCTAGAAAGCGATCGCCTGTGCCCATATGTTGTAGGGTACTTCCCACTTTTTCTTCTATCAGGTTCAATGTGTTTAGATTGATATTGAGGTCTTTGATCCATTTGGACTTGAGTTTTGGGCATGGTGATAGATATGGGTCTATTTTCATTCTTCTACAGGTTGACATCCAGTTGTGCCAGCACCATTTGTTGAAGAGGCTTTCTTTCTTCCATTGTATACTTTTAGCTCCTTTATCGAAAATCAGGTGTTCATAGGTTTGTGGGTTAAAATCCCGGTCTTCTATACTATTCTATTGGTCGACTTCTGTGTTTTTATGCCAATACCAAGCTGTTTTCAATACTGTAGCTCTGTAATAGAGTTTGAAGTTAGGGATGGTAATGCCTCCAGAAGTTCCTTTATTGTATAAGATTGTTTTGGCTATCCTGGGTTTTCTGTTTTTCCATATAAAGTTGATTATTGTCCTCACAAGATCTGTGAAGAATTTTGATGGGACCTTGATAGGGATTGCATTGAATCTATAAATTGCCTTTGGTAGGATTTCCATTTTTACTATGTTGATCCTCCTAATCCAAGAGCAAGGGAGATCCTTCCATTTTCTGATCCTCTTCAATTTCTTTCTTCAAAGACTTAAAGTTCTTGTCAAATAGATCTTTCACTTCCTTGTTTAGAGTTACCCCAAGATATTTTATGCTGTTTGTGGCTATCGTGAAAGGTGATGCTTCTCTGATTTCCCTCTCTGCTTCTATATCCTTTGTGTATAGGAGGGCGACTGAATTTTTGGACTTGATCTTGTACCCTGCCACATTACTAAAGGTGTTTATCAGTTGTAGAAGTTCTTTGGTGGAGTTTTTGGGGTCGCTTATGTACACTATCATATCATCTGCAAATAACGAAAGTTTAACTTCTTCCTTTCCAATTTGAATCCCTTTGATCCCCGTATGTTGTCTTATTGCTATTGCTAAAACTTCAAGCACTATATTGTAGAGGTATGGAGAGAGTGGGCATCCTTGTCATGTTCCTGATTTTAGTAGGATGGCTTTGAGTTTCTCTCCATTTAATTTGATGATAGCTGTCGGCTTGCTGTAAATAGCATTTATTATATTTAGGTATGATCCTTGTATCCCTAATCTCTCCAAGACTTTTATCTTAAAGGGATGTTGAATTTTGTCAAATGCTTTTTCAGCATCTAATGAAATGATCATATGGTTCTTTTTCTGTTTATTTATATGATGGATTGCATTGATAGATTTTTGTATGTTGAACCAGCCCTGCATCTCTGGGATGAAGCCTACTTGATTATAATGGATAATTTTTCTAATGTGTTCTTGGATACAGTTTGCCAGTATTTTGTTGAGCATTTTTGCGTCGATGTTCATGAGTGAGATTGGCCTGTAATTCTCTTTCTTGGTTGAGTCTTTGTGTGGTTTTGGTATCAGAGTGACTGTAGCTTCATAAAAGGAATTTGGCAATGACTCTTCTGTTTCTATATTGTGAAATACATTAAGGAGTATAGGTATTAGGTCTTCTTGGAAGTTCTGGTAGAATTCCGCATTGAAACCATCTTGTCCTGGGCTTTTTTTGGTAGGGAGGTTTTTGATAACAGCTTCTAATTCTTCGCAACTGACAGGTCTATTTAGATTGTTCACCTGGTCCTGGTTTAACTTTGCTATATGGTATTTATCTAAAAAAGTGTCCATTTCTTTTACATTTTCCAGTTTTGTGGCATACAGGCTTTTGTAGTAAGATCTAATGATTCTCTGAATTTCCTCTGTGTCTGTGATTATGTCCCCCTTTTCATTTCTGATCTTATTAATTTGCATATTCTCTCTCTGCCGTTTGATTAGTTAGGATAGGGGTTTATCAATCTTGTTTATTTTCTCCAGGAACCAGCTTTTTGTTTCATTGATTCTTTGGATTGTTTTCTGTGTTTCTATTTTGTTGATTTCCGCCCTCAGTTTGATTATTTGCAGTCTTCTACTCCTCCTAGGTGAGTCTGCTTCTTTTTTTTCTAGAGCTTTCAGGTGGGCTGTTAAGTCTCCAATGTGTGCTTTATCAGTTTTCTGTAAGTGGGCACTTAGTGCTATGAACTTTCCTCTTAGGACTGCTTTCATAGTGTTCCATACATTTGAGTAGGTTGTTTCTTTATTTTCATTGAATTCAAGGAAGACTTTAATTTCTTTCTTTATTTCTTCCTTGATCCAGGTGTTGTTCAGTAGTTGACTGTTCAGTTTCGATGAGTTTGTAGGCTTTCTGGGGGTAGCATTGTTGTTGAATTCTAACTTTAATCCATGGTGATCTGATAAGACACAGGAGGTTACGAGTATTTTTTTGTAACTGTGGAAGTTTGCTTTGTTACCGAGTATGTGGTCAATTTTCGAGAAGGTTCCATGAGCTGCAGAGAAGAAGGTATATTCTTTCTTATTTGGGTGGAATGTTCTATAAATGTCTGTTAAGTTCATTTGATTCATTACCTCCATTAATTCTCTTATTTCTCTGTTAGGTTTCTGTCTGATTGACCTGTCCATTGGTGAAAGAGGAGTGTTGAAGTCTCCTGCTACTAGTGTGTGTGGTTTGATGTTGCCTTGAGTTTTAGTAATGTTTCTTTTACCCATGTGGGTGCTTTTATATTACGGGCATAGATATTCAGGATTGAGACTTCATCCTGATGAATTGTTCTTGTTATGAGTATAAAATGTCCCTTTCCATCTCTTCTGATTGATGTAAGTTTGAAGTCAACTTTGTTAGAAATTAGTATGGCCATACCTGCTTGTTTCTTATGTCCATTTGCTTGATAAACCTTTTCCCATCCCTTTACTCTAAGTAGGTGCCTGTCTTTGTGCTTGAGGTGTGTTTCTTGTAGACAGCAGAATTTGGATCCTGTTTTCGTATCCAATCTCTTAGCCTGTGCCTTTTTATAGGTGAGTTGAGTCCATTGACATTAAGTGATATTAATGACCAGTGGATGTTAACTCTGGTCACTTTTTTAGTAGTAGAGTTTGTGTGTTTCCCTTCTTTAAGCTGTGCTGGTAAAGGGTCTCTAGATGTTTGACTTATTGTGGTCATTGTTGGACTCCTTGGTTTGTGATTTTCCTTCTATTACTCTCTGTAAGGCTGGATTTGTGGCTATGTATTGTTTAAATTGTTTTTATCCTGGAAAATTTTGTTTTCTCCATTTTTAGTGAATGAAAGCTTGGCTGGGTATAGTAGTCTGGGCTTGCATCCATGTTCTCTTAGTTTCTGCAGTACATCTATCCAGGACCTTCTGGCTTTCATGGTTTCCATAGAGAAGTCAGGTGTAATTACCTTTATAAGTAACTTGACCTTTTTCCCTTACAGCTCTTAATATTCTTTCTTTATTCTGTATGTTTTGTGTTTTGATTATTATATGGCGAGGAGATTTTTTTTTGTCCAGTCTATTCGATGTTCTGTATGCTTCTTGAATCTTCAAAGGAATATCTTTTTAGGTTGGGAAAGTTTTCTTCTATAATTTTATTAAATATATTTTCTGGACCGTTGAGCTGTACTTCTTCTCCTTCTTCTATTCCAATTATTCTTAGGTTTGTTCTTTTTATTGTTTCCCAGATTTCCTGAATGTTTTGTGATGAGAATTTGTTGGTTTTGCTGTTTTCTTTGATCAGTGTGTTTATTTTCTCTATGGTATCTTCTGTGTCTGACATTCTTTCTTCTATCTCTTGTAATCTGTTGGTAGTACTTGTCTCTGTAGTTCCTGTTCGTTTACCCAGATTTTCCATCTCCATTCTTCCTTTGGTTTGTGTTTTCTTCATTACTTCCATTTCATTCTTCAAGTCTTAAACCGCTTCCCTTACCTGTTTGATTGCTTTTTCTTGTTTCTCTTGGTTTTCTTGGGTATCCTTGATCGATTTATTCATTTCCTCTACCTTTTTGTTTGCAATCTCTAATTGTTTATGGCAGTTTTTTACCTCCTGTTTAAGGTCTTCTATTATTTTCATATAATTCACTTTTAAGTCAATTTCTTCTAATTCTTCTGGAGTAGGGTGTACAATTCTTCTTATTTCGGGATCCCTGGAGTCTGGTGATGTCATGTTGCCTTTCAGGTTGTTGGAGGAATTCTTGCATTGGCACCTTCCCATCTCTTCCTTCAAGGGAGCCAGGAGAGGCCTGGTGTCTTGGTCCAGTCTTTGCTGTGACTGACTCTCTGGGTGTATCTCTTCAGTGTAGAAGCAGGAACTCTCCCATCCAGATGGAACTCCTCAACACCAAAACATGGACTCCTGGTAGTCCAATGACTCGCGGACGAAAGGGGGAGCTTGGGGGGCAGGTCGGGGACGAGTAGAACATAGGAGACCCTGCCGCACAATCTGAAGGTGTGAGTGCTCCCTTTCGGGGGTCCTTGAGGCCTGCCCGGTAGGCAGGCACTCACCGCTCTGGGTGGGTAGCCTTAGTGTAGGAGCAGAAAACTGTTCCTGAGTAAAGGACCTGCAGAAAACTCAGGCTTTGGAGGGGGGTCATGTGTAAGAAAGACAGCCCTGCAGAAGAAGCTGGGGGAAGGGGGTTTGTGCTCTCTTCCGGGACAATCCGCCCCTGGATAGCACAGACTCAACCATCCAGATGGAACTCCTCAGCACCTAAAAGGGGCCGCCTGGTAGCCAAATGATCTGGAGACAAAAGAAAGAATGTGGCAGGCAGGGCAGAGTCCAGGAGAGCACAGGAGACCCTGCAATACAAGCTGAAGGTGTCTATGCTCCCTTACAGGGGACCTTGAGGCCTTCCCAGTAGGCAGGCACTCACCGCTCTGGGTGGGTAGCCTTAGTGTAAGAGTTTAAAACTGTTCTTGAGCACTGGTCCTAGCATACAGCAGGGCAGGGTCGGGGGGGTGCTGGAGGGCTGGGTCGTGCTTAAGAAAAACAGCCCTGCAGAAGGAGCTGGGGGAGGGCGGTTTGTGCTCTCTTGTGGGACAATCCGCTCCTGGACAGCACACACTCATCCATCCAGATGGAACTCCTCAGCACCTAAACAGGGCCGCCTGGTAGCCCAATTATCCGGGGACAAAAGTTGACATAATTTTTATGAACTTCCGATGCCTTTGGCACATTTCCAATCAATAATTGATCACTTTCTGCATTACCTTATGCTAGAGAACCTGGCAGACCCATAAGGGACTGGATGTGATATATATATATATATATATATATATATATATATATATATATATATATGATGAAGCTTGTTTCTGATTATATCTTGAACCTGAATGAATAATGAAGTCATATCTGTATCATCTTGTATAAATTCAATATTTCAATATGTAAAACAATACTTTCTACATATTACAAATAGTTAACTATGTTGACAGATTCTTTAAAATCCCTTTGTACTATGACAATAGCATGTAAATCTGACTTTTGGATGGAGTCATAAGAACGTTGCTCCACCTTACTCAAATTTTTTGATTTCTAACCTGCCTTTCCCGATATATTTGCATCAGTATAGAAAGTAAGAACTCCAGTTTTTGCTCTGTCCCATACAATGTGAGGAAGGATCCAATTAGTTCTCTTTATAAGTTGAATTCTCTCACTTTTGGGGTAGTTGTTAATCTCTCACAAAAATTTACTACAAGCTCTTTGCCACAGTTCCTTTTTTCTTCCCATAATTTTTAAATTTCATCAGTAGTAAAAGGTAGTACAATTTCTTCTGGATCTATTCTTGCTAATTGATGAAGTCTTAATTAGCCTTTTGTATCTAATTAAGAGACATTTTCTACATAAGGTTTTTACTTTTTACTTGGTTTATGTGGTAAAAAAGATCCATTACAAGATAATATCTTCCCTCCACATTAAAATTCCCATAGGGGAATATTTGGGGGATGATACAGCCAGAAAAAAAGTTAAGATTCAGATCCACAGTATCCATATGTGCTTCCTGTAATTTCCCTTAAATCAAAGTCAATTCTTTCTTGCCTTAAGATGATAATTCCATGAAACTATTTAAGTCTTTTTCACTATTTAAGGTTTTGTTTAGATGAATTATTTTTATCAGGTTTTAATCCAGAAGTAGGTCACAGATTGAAATGTCTCCTAGCACTCTTTGGAAGTCATTAAGAGTCTGCAATTGCTCTGTCCTAATTTGTGTTTTTGGTGTTTTAATTTTCTGTAAACCTATTTTATAAGCTAGAATATTGATAGAATCTCCTCTTTGTATTTTTTCAGGAGGAATTTGTAATCCCCATTCAGGCAAAACTTTCTTTACTTCTTCAAACATTCTTTCTAAAGTATCTATATTACATCAGATAGCAAAATGTTGTCCATGTGATAGTAAACTATGGATTCAGGAAATTGCTTAGTTATTATTTCCAATGGCTGACTTACACAATATTGTCACAGGGTGAGGCTATTTAACATTCCCTGTGGGAGAACCCTCCCTTGGTATCTCTTAGTAGGCTTAGAATTATAGGTAGGCACTGTGAAGTCAAATCATTCTGTCTTTTCCTAGCAAGTGTATAGTAAAGAAACAATATTTTAAATCAATAACTATAAGAGGCCATACGTTAGGCAACAGGGAAGACAAAGAAATTCCAAATTGTAGAAGGCACATTGGTTGAATCGCCTTATTAACAGCTCTTAGATCTGTCACCATTCTCTATTTTCCAGATTTTTTAACAAGAAATAGAGGAGAATTCCTAGGGCTGGTTGATTCTTCAATATGGTGAGCATCTAGTTGCTCCTGTATCAGCTGTTCTAAGGCCTGCAGTTTCTCTATTGTTAAAAACCATTGTTTAACTCATATAGGTTTCTTACTTAACCATTTTAAAGGTAGGGACATTGGCAACTCTGAGAGTTTGCTAGTTGTTCTTCTGTGTTTTGTACAGCCTGAATGGTTGGTGACTCTTTTTCATAGTACCTTATAATATCCTTCCCAGAAGCATGAGTTGATATATGGCCCATTTATGACACTACAGAAACATGACTCTGAGTATTCCTTTGCTATAACAGATCACGATCCCATAGATTCACCACTATATTAGCCTCATATGGCCCTATGCATTTAATCCATCACATGCTTTCTTTTACTTCAGGTAGGGTTCCAATTCCTAGGAACTGAACATCTGCCTGTTGAAGAGGCCAATTCAGATGCCAAGATTCTGGAGTACTAATAGTCCTATCTGGACTTGTATTAAAAAATCCTTCAATTATAGTGTTATTTATTCATACTCTCAGGTTTGGTCTTTGATGTCATTTATAGAGGTCTGCTAGAATATACATTGCCAATTTTCTACTGGAACTTTTGATTCATCCTCCATGATTCTTCTTTCATCAATAGCAATACGTTTTTTTTTTACAGCAGGTACTGGATTTTTCCATTTCCTGTGGAGGCATGTGCCCCACAGTGACGGAGAATGACTGGACCACGTTTGAACTGGGGTCTGTGAGAAACTCCCTAAGGAGTTTCCCAGTAGTGACAGCTTACCTTGTTTTTTTCTTATTTATCTGCATTTATTGGTCCAATGTTGGGCTTTGCCTCATTGTGTACAAAATCCAACAGATTGAGACCTTTTATTTTTGTTATTTCCAGAAGAAACACTATTTGTATGAATGCCCTGTCCACAATCCTTCTCAGATGGCACATTCTAACACAATATTTTGATGACTTTTCATACCTTTGGAAATTGCTTGTCCTACCCAAGCCCCAGTCAAGCCTCAGCTTTACAGTCAAATGAGTCAACATTGACTGGATACAGGATCCATTCATCCATTGGTGCTGTTCTGACCTTTAATGGCCCAAGTATCATTTTGCATTTTAAGTTGGCATTTTCAAAATCCAGAGATTCAGTAAGCACTTGTCTAGCTTCTGGATCTGATACCCCTATTTGTACAGCTTAGTTAATCTTTGTAAAAAGTCACTAAATAATTATCTTGAGCCTTGCATGACCTCATATGTTTTAATTCTTATTCCTAGTTCTTGAATCTTGAATCTTGTCCCAAGCATTCAAGGCTGCAAGAACAAGAACACTGTAAGGCACAAGAACAAGATGTGTTTATTGTATACAGCTTGACTATCTGAATCTGTGTAACAGCCCTCACCAAGAATTTCATCTTGAGAGGCGTCAATTCCTCTGGCTCTACCTTGATGTTCCAGGGCTTTAGTCTCCTCTCTCCAATAGTATTTCCACTGTAACTACAGTCCATCTTCTAGCATGGCTAAGACTGGCTGAAGCCAATCATTTTGAGTAACCTTATTTCTTGAAGCCTATGTCATTATCAACTCCCTCACATATGGTGAATACATGCCATAAGGTACTACTGCTTGCTTAATATCTTTTAGATTTTTCATATATATATGGTTCTGATTTACATTCTGTATATACTTTTGGGTATTGAGAATCTGCTGGCTTTTCAGAGGTAGTAACAGAATAAGTAGCTAAAACACTTGGTAAGTCATCTCTCACTCTGAGAGCTACTGCTAATGCTAAATCTTTACTATTGTCCTTTGCCTGTACCTCCTCTCCTTGCTTATCAGTTCTGACAAGGTCCTTGATTGATTCAAATCTTTTTATCACTGTCTTTTGTGTTGGCATATTCAGTCGGTACAATAAATAACCAGACCAGCTCAAGAACAACAGTTATATTTTAATAATTGAAAAAAGGAGGAACTCATGCTACAAGAGTGGGAGGTCTAAAATCCAAAATGGTCTGGTGAGCACCACATAGAGAGAGAGAGCGCGCATCTACATCCCCAGGTTTTTCTACCTGGGCTCTAGGTGGCCACACCCCAACTAAATGTGATTGGTCTAAACTATCAGTTGATAGTTTCCCCATCATCTCCCCCTTTTGTCTAAACAAGATTGATCCAAACACAATACAACTATATACAACAGGAACAGATACCAAATATATAATTACAAACAATAAACAATATTAAGCAAGGAACACATGACAAAAGTTTTACTAAACATTCTAGTTCAAGGAGTCTAAATAATGTATTGAAATTAAGTTTGGCTAAATCATGAGGAAGATAACTACAATTATCTAATCTTCAACTCCATCAAAGATCTGAGAAGGGAAGCAATATTACTTGAGTAAACGGGAAGTACAATCGAGAAACTTCCAAATTGTGCAAGAAATGACAGAGACAACTGACCACCTGGGCAGTTACCCAAAGTCTCATTTGCAATGTTGAAGCAGCCAACTTTGGCTAAGGCCTAGCATAACTGACATACCATTTTCAAAGGCAAGAAACTTTGCATAACTATCTTACCCTGTTCTGGCAGGATATGAGAGTCCTGTTTTGTGCATTTACAGATACTCTGTATCTCTGTCAGTGGTTGAGGTATGGACATTTTTTTGCCCAAAGGCCAGTTCTGCCAAGAAGAAAGGCTCCAGGTGGAGTGTCTTTGGTGCTCAACATTCTCTCAGGAGTAGATTGGTGTTGCCAGGAGTGATTGTCTCTCACTACCACAGAACTCTAGGTTAGATTAAAGGCCATTTTCTACAGCTCTTTGAAGAGGTTGAAGATTATTCTATCTATACTGAATATAATCTCTATGTATCTAAAGAACCTGATTAGCCTAAATATAAATATGACAAACATAGATGACTATTGATCTATAATTCTCAATACCTATCTAACTTAAAGACTAAGACAATAAACAACTGTGTAATAAATAAGAACAATGACTTTCAAATGCAAACAATGTATAAGTATCTTGATCAGAGGTAGTAGTGTACACTGCAATATGGTAAATATATATGTCAATACATAAACAATGTTTCGAACAGAGGTAGAAGCCTACACAATACAGTATTCAATATAACTTAACTTTGTTTCAATATACAAGAATCGATACCAATATAATTGTCTAAAAACAATAACTCACAAATACCAATCTATTATCCCATCATCCAATTATCCCTCTTTTTCTTTCAAGAAGATCCCTGAGCCTATAAAATTCCTCACCCATCCCTCAACCATATACCAATTATAACCATCCCCTAAATGATGTCCCTAAACCTGAGGGCAAACTTTGTTGGGAGAGGGAATGTTATCCTCTAAAATTGCTTCCAGCTGTCATGGGGGCAACATTCTTCCTAGGGGATCCTATGGATTTTAAACAGTGGTTAAATTCCAAGATTACTATTTGGTCTGGTAAAATTGCAAATAGTCTCTGAGTATTTTTTGTGGAGGTCCAGCAAGAATGTTGTAAAAGATGTGCATCATTTCAGCTAACCAAGTCGCAACCGTCTCGTGCACCTGGTACCACAAACAGGTCTTGTAGTAGCGCTATCAGCATCATGATGTCATATAAACCAGGTGGAGTTGTTGTTGTGGGGCCCCATTTTCTTCCTGGAAAATTCAAAGATTACTGCAGGGAAATTTATTGTTCACTATGGAAAACTTAAGCATGATCCATATAGACATATGCAGACATATGTATTCAATGAAAGGTATGATAAAGACAAAAAAAGATATATTTCTAATGACTTCATCAAATCAATTAATTTCTGGTTCTCATTCTACACATGTTATTCCAAGATTTTAATTTTTTCACTTATCATATCTTCTTATCCATATATATTATATGGATAGCATGTAGACTGCCTTCCTGGTGGGATGTTCTATCTCCTGGCTTATCAGACCTTTTTAACAGATTTTAATGGTCAATTTCAAAAGTTTGAATCTTTTCAGATACCTTCTCATTACGAGTCTATAAAGACTGTATCATTTTTAAAAGTCTCTCATCCCTCAATCTGTTATGAAACCATTTCTCTAAGGAAATAATATGAATAATAAAACTAATAACCAATATGGCCACAAAAATATATGTGTCAGATAGGTCATACAGCTCTTGCAGCAATCCAGTCAAGCAGAAACAAAAATATTATTATATTCCTGGGTGGTGATATTGTCTATAATTATCTTGAGATTGGTTTACAATCTTCAAATTTATTTATTTACTTATTTACTTTCATATCAATCTGATACTTAGGTATCAAATTAACTTATCTCCCTTATAATTTTCAGAAAACTGTTGTAGGTGTAATACTGCGGATGATCCAGCAGGTGTCACAGTTGTAGCAGTAAGGCAGGTCTAGATCAGGGACCTATGAGATTCAGCAAAAATTTTTAAAAGCAGCACACCTTCATATGGAGACAATTGAGTCAAAGCACTCAGAGCTTGCAGGAATTGCCAGCTGTGAAGTTACGAGTGGATTTTGGGCCTTTAGTTCTCATGGATCCATTCTGGGAATGCAAGCCTGTGTTCTAGGTGCAGGGATAGAGCTCAGGCTGATCAGAGCAGGCCAGACAGCAGCTGGACCTCAGAAGCAGATTTTAGCTTGGGTAGCAACAATGAGCCACAGGGGTAAGAGAAGCCACGGAGGTGTTGCCTCAGGAATCTGCAGGCATCAGTTACTCAGCCACTTAGCTGGCAGGACTGAGCCACACAGGGGTAGGAGGGCTAGAAATTACCAAGTCCCTACTGTGGATCATCCAACCCAATCCTTGCTCAGCTGAGCCAGCTCGATTATTCAGCTGCAGAGGATTAGTTCAGCTCGATGGGGTGGGAGGAGGCCCTAGCGGGTCTGAGCAGGCACAGGAAATGTCGTGGATTCAGGCCACATTGTCGCCAAACTGTAGTAGTACCAAAGAGTTCCACAATAGCCCTGAAAGGAGTATTAACAAAGGTTTATGTATTTGGGGATAAACTCACAGTAAGGGTAGTGATCCACAGTCCTCTGTGAGCACTGGGAACAGGAACTGAATCCAGCAGAAAAAAGGGTCACATAAGCTTTCATGCAGTTCAAGTACATGAGACCACGCCCAGTATGGGCCAGTATCTTAAAGTCTATTGGCTGAAGGAGTTCCCACAGAACAGGGACTGCTGGGACCAACAAGTCTGAGAGCTGGGATTCTGGCAGTGAGGCTCCAGCCACTATGCAGTTCAGAGGTTGGGTACAGAGCAGATTGTTAGCTATAAGAATCTTATCATTCAGCCGGGCGGTGGTGGCGCACGCCTTTAATCCCAGCACTCGGGAGGCAGAGGCAGGCGGATCTCTGTGAGTTCGAGACCAGCCTGGTCTACAAGAGCTAGTTCCAGGACAGGCTCCAAAACCACAGAGAAACCCTGTCTCAAAAAAAAAAAAAAAAAAGAATCTAATCATTCATAACAGAAATATCTTTGTGTATAACTAATACATGGGAAAACCAAGTGCATTTTAGTTGCAGAAACAGGATACCAAAGTGGGTGGAGGAAAAGCCACGCACAGTTCTAGAATAAAGTGAAATGTGTCTGTGCAGGTCCAACACATCCCATATTGAACATTGAGAATTTCAGACGTCCTGAGCTTCCGGTGACCTGTGGTAATGCTCAGGGGACTCTGTATAAGGAGAAATTTGTGCAAGGTGAGTTTCAGATCTTCTGTGTTCTTCATCTACAAAATAGTACCTTGTAGGGGGTGGGCATCCATGTTGGGGGTGTATCATCCCAGAGTCAGTTTGTGGAACTCGGGATATTGGCAATGTCACGCCCGTTACTGAAGCAAGTGAGGGTTTGAGGTCAAGTAACCTAGAAGAAGAGGCCACGAGAGGCCAAGTCCAGAGAAGCCAGAAACTCTTGACATTGCTCTCCTTTTGGGGAGACACAGGGTGCAATCAACCACCCCAGCAATGAAAGTGTGAAAGGCTTTCTTCCAAGGAGCTGCTTGAGCCCAGGGCCAGGGTTATGAGTTATGCAAGAACCTATCTGCATGGCGCACACCAAATGCAGATACCCACAAGTATAGCAGGTCTCAAGTATGAAGTTTACTCTTTGTAAATGGTTGGTGCATGGAGATTCATTCTGTGTTTCTGTGAGTGACAGAAGCGCTCTACAAAGCCTCATTCACAGACTCCACCCAAAGTTCCACTGTGCCAGGCAGCACGTCTCAGGAGAGTCGCAGGCTGCTGTGTTCATTCTTTTCTGCACCACACCCCAGAGAGGAGCAGGAATGGGGACATTTTTCATATTTTTTCTTTTTTTCTCCTTCTTGTAGTACTGAGATTAAACTCAGGGCCTTGTACATGTGAGGCAGACGCTCTCTCACTGAGCTGTACCCTAAGGTGCAATTTTGCAAGTTTAAATGTCATACATCCCTGGCCTATCAGGATTATCTCCCCTTCCCCCTGTGAAAAAGGCCAATAAGAAACCTGTTTAGCATCTCAGACCAGAGTAAGCCCTAACACACCAGGATGGGAAGTATATGTGTCTGAGAAAGTCAGCATCAACTTTTGTGGGTCAGTTAGCTGTAACCTCTGTCAGACTTTAAGGTGAGTAAGAAAACACAGAGGATTTGGATTGGAATTTGAATACACTCTAACCTCAGCTCTCTTGGTGTATTAGTCCAGGGTTCTTTGCTCTACTGAAATATTCAGTCAGGCTGCTCTATTTAACTTACAGATTTAGAGGCTAAAAGGCCTAGATTAGGCAGCCTCATATGTTGGCCTTTGGAGAGAGACTGAGGGCCAGTGGCATTATGGCAGGGGTATGACATGGATGAGGAAGAGATCCCACCATAAGAAAGGAAGCCAGACAGTGTCTGGGGTCCCATGAGAACTACGTTAATCCCTCCCACAGGCAGCACCCTCCGTGATCTAGTGCCACCTCACATACCCCCTTGTCAAGGACCAGGATTTCAATATATGACCCCTGGGGGGGGGACTTCAAACCATAGCTCAACCAAAGGTCAGTTTCTCTGTCATCTGCATCAGGCTCCCTAATACTAAACCTCCTGTACTTTGAAATGAGAATAAAATTTCTCTCACCATATTGTTATGATAAAAAAGATAATGGAAATGAAAAGTAGTGGAAATTGTAAGTGTTAGGGTACAGCGCCACTGGTCCTCTATCATGGTTGATCTTCCTTTCCCCAGCACAGTTCTTTAAGATTTATTTTATTTTCTGGCTATGAGTGTTGGGCTGCATGTGTTTATGCACTGAGTGTGCCTGATGGCCCTGGAGACCAGAAGATGACATCAGATCTGGAGTCATGGATGTGAGCCCCATGTGGGTTCTGAGAAATGAACCTGGGTCTTCTACAAGAGTCGCAGTGCCCTTCACCACTGAACCGTTTCCCTAGCGCCAAAGTAGTTCTTTGTTAGCAACAAATAAGTGTTTTCCCCGTGATTCTACTGCCTACATGCAATTTATCTGTTCCATGTAGACAACATTTCCTAAATCACTTTGAACACCAACTAATCGTGAGTCTAAAATATGAGGAATAACCATCTGTTGTGTCCTGGAATATAATGTTATAGAAGTAGCTATGGTGACAGCTTCCTCATGGCTGCATTCACAAGAGTTCAGCATGGAATTTTCTGCCCTCACTCACCTTTCTGAAATGCAAGTTTTACTACATTGGGTCACAGTTAAAGAAAGAGTAAGAATCCTGGTCATGTTTAGGAGTCATTCCTTTTGACAATCTTTTAACATTACAGTAGAATGCTTTTAAAGGTAATGTCAAAGGCTGGAGAGAGCACTTTGTGGTTAAACACACTGACTGCTCTTCCAGAGGATCCAGGTTCAATTCTCAGCAACCACACTTGACTCACAACCGTCTATTACTACAGTTCCAGGAGATTCAATGCCATTTTCTGGCTTCTCTGGGCAATAAGAACAAATGGTGTACCCAGACACCCTTACAGACAAAACACAAATACACATAAAATAGATGGATTCTTTTTAGGAAAAGCATAAAGGATAACATCAGTGGTAGTCGTTCTCTGTCCTTGCCTATCAGGATGGGTGTGTGGTTCCTGATGACTGAGAAGGAAATGCACATCCTCCTGAGACTAAACCTCAGCCTCAGATCCAGGATATAATGGTCAAGAGCAGGTATTTTCATAGCTGGCTACTCAGTTGGTCTTGGTCTTACAGGCATCTATGAGAAGAGTATACAGACTGAGAATGGGGAGTGGCTCACTCTCAGGGAGTTTGAAATCAGAGGAAACCGTGAAAAATCCAAGAACTGGAGGCAAAGCATATATTGTCAAGGATGGACCCTGGGATCCTTAATAAAGGTATTCTGGTGGTAGATAGCTTCCATGGCTCCTGGGTAAGATGGTGAATTAAAAGCTTCTATGTGACAGACAGCTTCAATTATTCTGGGGTGAGACAACAGGTTAGAAGCTCTTTTGGTATGACTGGTAACTTCAATCAAGGTATAATTCACATGTCCAGGTGTTAGCAGAATGACTGAGTAAACAATACCATAATGATTTTTCTTAGACAGGTTCCATGGCATGGGTTGTTGCCAACTTGCCAGACATGGGTGTTACCTCAGCTGTCTTGTGTTACAGCTTAATCCTCTTTAATGTATTAACTTCCATTTTTTTTTGGATGGTAGGAGAAAAGCCTGTAACCTTTACCATTAACTAGTTGCAGAAAATTTGGTAGCATGGATATAATTAAACTTAAATTTAAATATAATTGAAATTAAATATAATTGAAATTAAATTTAAATATAATTGAGTGCCAGTGATGAAAACAATATATGATTGCATAGCTGATAATAATGCACCCAAGTAGATGCCTGCTTTACAGTTACAGAATGTTCCAGCAGTTCTTCTTCTAGGTCATCGTCTCATGCTTGTTCTTGAACAGCTGAGTATTGTGGGTCAGACCTGTAATCCCAGCACTTGGGAGACTGAGGCAGGGAGAATGCTCAGAGATCAAGGATGGCTTACACTCTGTAGTGAGTTCCAGGACAGGGTACAGAGTGAGGCCTGTCTCAACTCCATCTAACCAAAAATAAAAGTAAAAGAAGGGAAGTATTTTGAAATAAGTTCTTTGTTCTTCATTTTTATCAATGCTGTAAACTGGGAAAACCAGGAGATTTCCTTGGTTGCTGGACCAATTTCCTTCGATGTAGGGTACACAGATGTTTCTGGCACATATCTCAGATGGCCTATCCCTGTGCCATCCTCACAATAAAGCACAAAAGTTTGCTCATCAGTATTGGCTGAGCTGCATCTGAAGCCATGGGGAGTACAGGTGTGAGCCCCTGGCCAGGCCAAGGCTGCAACTTCTTACCCTACCTGCAGTTACTGTTGTCGGGGAGAGGCAAATGATGCTCAAGCCAAGGGGTGGGAAGGCTATTTCGAGGTTTAGGACAAAAACCGTGTCATGATTCAGTCTTCCCTGAGCTGGGTCATAGAGGAGACAGTTCTGTACAAGTGTAGAATTTAGCTTTCTATGCAGGGAAAGAAGAGTGTGAGAAACCAGCCCTCAGTGAGTCTAAAATCTGTGGACTATCAAATGGCCTCCCTTGTCTGAGCTCACTGTGAAAATCACAAGGACAGAAAACTGGATCTAAATGTTTCCATGACTCACTGTGGGGCACATGAGAAGTAATTTCCATGAAGACAGCTTGTATTTAACAAGGTTACATACAGACAGAACTATCTAGAAGATGGTGAGAAATACCTAACTCACAAACTAGAAGCAAAGACCCTCCCATCATTAACTCTCTGTCTTTCAGGGAGGAATTCTACCAGACACACCTAGGAAAAGGGGACAGGTAATTATCCCAAGATCTCCTGCTCTGATGTCTCAAACTATTGTATACAAATTGTTTGTTTTCCATCTCTGTGCCCTTGTAAGTTTCAGAATTGACCAATTTATATTTCATCAAATTTGATTTATTCTGTGGTGTTTATATACTTGTGATTTCCCAAGCATAAGAGGCCAGGGCTGCTTTGAGCTTCAAACTACTTGAGATAGAGATGGGAACAAACCTTGGGAACCATCAAATAAATGATGTATTCTGCTTTCAGAGGGAAAACCGAACAATCCCAGAATGAACAAAGAAAACCGTAACTGCCCCAAGATCTTCTGCCATGATGTCAGGGGCCATTAACTACAAATTATTAGTTGTTCATCTTTGCCATGTCATAGTTCTTAAATTCACTGATGATAATAAAAAGAGATTTTAAAATATGGTATTGTTGTGGTTGATAATTTAAAATATTGCACAATATAAAAGCCAGTTCTCCAATTAACATTTGAGACTGAGATGGGAACACCTCTTAAAAATAGTAGAACAATGGACTGACAATATGGTTCAAGAACTAAATGGACTTGCTGCCAAACCCGATGACCTGAGTTCAATCACCAACAACCATACGATGGGAGAAGAAAACAGGTTCCAAAATTTGTCCTTTGCTCTCTACCTGAGTGTCACATGAGTGTCTATACACATGCATAAATAAAATGTAATTTTTAAAAATCTGAGGGCCGGAAAGATGGCTCTCCCAAAAGACCTTGGTTTATTCCCAGCATTCATATTGTAGCTCCCATCCATCTGTATCTCCAGTTCCAGGACTTCCCATGCCTTCTTCTGATCCTGAAGGCACCAGATTTAGATACAACCACACTTCATTTATTGCACTGCTGTAGATAAGACATTGAGCTCTCATCTCTGGAGTCTGGAGAGCTCATTGGATGACTGAGGCAGATGCTGAGGTTCTGGTCCAGGGATCACTGCTTGGAAGCAAACATCTCACCTGATGACTGTTCATTAGAACCTCTCACAATGTTTAAGCATTTAGCCCTTGGATCCAGTACAGACTTAGTGAATTGAAATTGATGTTATTGGGGCCCTAGTTATTTGTTATGTTTTCTCCATTGGTGTTAAGGATCAAAACTAGGATCTCATTTATGCTAGGTTGAACATTCTACCATTGAATTACACTCTAAAGCCTGGAATTATGTTTAATTCCATGAGTAATTTTAATCTATAACATGTTGATGATTACTGCTAAATAAGAGAACAAATTTCTTGTTTAAAACAAGTGGGTAGTTTCAAGGCCTGCCATGCCGGGAGACAGCATCAATACCCACCATGGCCCATGGTGACAACAGAGGCTTCCAGAAGCTATGCAATGACCAGAGTCTTAGCTTAAGTGCCAATGACACCAAGAGCGGCAATCAGCAGAGACAGGATACCATGTGCACTTGGCGGAGTGACCACCAGAACCATGGCACCAGTTGCATGAAGAGGAGATACCATCTGAACCTTGGGCCCATCTGAATCTGGAGGAGTGATCACTACAGTATCAGCCCTGCCTGTACCTTAATGAGTATTCAAGGGAGCCACAGCCCCAATATCACCAATTGAAGCACCGACTGCACATATACTGATTAGAGAATGAAATGGTTAGACAACAAGGGGGAAAATACACTAAGCAACAGAAAGAGCTATACAACATCACTAGAAACTGGTGGTTCTACAGTAAGAAAACCAGAACATCCCAACTCAGATGCAGTAGAAGAAAATGACACTAAAAATAACTTTATGGAGATGATTGAGGTACTGAAAAAGGAAATGAAAAAGTCCCTTACAGAAATGGAAGAAAAGATGAACTAAAAATTGAAAGAGATTAATAAATCCCTTAAAGTAAACCCCCCAAAAAGCAGTCAAACAGGTGAAAGCAACAGTCCAAGACTTAAAAATTGAAAAAAAGGCAATAAAGAAAACCCAAACCAAAAGAACTCTGGAAATGAAAAATCTGGGTAAATGATAAGGAACTACAGATGCAATCATAAACAACAGAATACAAGAGATGGAAGAGAGAATCTCAGGAGTTGAAACTATCATAGAGCAAATAGATTCATCGGTTAAAAAAATGTATTTCCAACTAATTCTTAACACAAAACATCCATGAAATCTGTGACAACATGAAAAGACAAAACTTAAGGAAAATAGGGAAGAGGAAAAATAAGTCCAGTTCAAGAACACAGAAAATAAATTCAACAAAATTATAGAAGAAAATTTTCTCAACCTAAAAAAGTACTTACCTATAAAAATACAAGAAGCATACAGGACACCAAATAGACTGGACCCAAAAAAAGTTTCCTCAACACATAAAATTATAACTCGAAACAAGCAGAATAAAGAAAGACTATTAATAGCTGCAAAGGAAAAGGCCATGTAACATAAATGCAGACCTATCAAAATTTAGCCCGACTTCTCAACGGAAACAATGAGCAGAAGGTCAAGGTAAGGTGTTATGCAGACACTAAGAGACCACAGATGCCAACTAAGACTAACATATCCAGCAAAGCTTTCAATAACCGTTGACAGAGAAAACAAGATATTCCATGACAAAACCAGATTTAAGCAATGCCTATTCTCAAATCCAGCCCTATAGAAAGTACTAGAAGAAAAGAAGTTAGATACATCAATAAAAACACAGGCAATAGATAATCCCACATGACATATCCCTAAAATGAGAAACACAGACACACAATACCACCAACAATAACAAAAACAAAAATAACAGGAACTAGCAACTACAGGACATTATTATCCCTTAATAGCAATGGACTCAATTTGCCTACAGAAAGACACAGGCTAAGAGATTAGATATGAAAACAGAATCCATCTTTTTGCTGCATACGAGAAGCACACCTCAACTTCAAGACAGACATTAACTCAGAGTAAAGGGTTGGGAAAAGATTTTTATAGTTAAATGGTCTGGGGAAAAAAGCTGGTGTAGTTATTCTAATATCTAACAAAATAGACTTCAAACTAAAAGTAATCAAAAGAGATGAAGAAGGTCATTTCATATTCATCAAAGAAAAATCCATCAAGATAAAGTCTCAATTCTGAACATGTATGCCCTAAATAAAAGGGTACCCTCATTTGTAAAAAGAACTATTGCTAAAGCTTAAATCACACAGCAAGTGACACACATTAGTAGTGGGAGACTTCAGTATCCCCACTCTTGCCACTGGACAGGTCTGCCAGACAGAAAATTAACAGAGAAATAAAAGAATTAACAGATGTTATGACTCAAATGGGCCTAACACACATATATAGAACATTCAACCCAAACACAAAAGCACATACCTTCTTCTCAGCACTCCATGGAACCTTCTCTGTTGACAGTGATTTCTGTCTCACCTGGTCCCACAGCTGTTCAGTTCCAAATAAACACACAGAGGTCTACACATTTGTTGACAGGGTTTCTGTCCCGCCCACTCCTGCAGCTATTCAGCCCACCCTCACAAAAAAAATTCACAGAGGTCTATATTAATTATAAACTGGTTGGCCTATTAGCTCAGGCTTCTTATTAACTAATTCTTACATCTTACAGTAACCCATAATTCTTGTCTGTGATAGCCACGTTGCTTGGTACCTTTATTAGTGAGGCATTCCCATTTTGCTTCCTTCATGTCTGACTTCCCCTGTGACACTGCAGATTGTCTCTTTCCTCTTCCCAGAATTCTCCTGTTCTCATTGCCCTACCTCCATTTCCTGCCTGTTTGCCCCACCTGTATTTCCTGCATGGCTACTGGACAATCAGCATTTTATTAAAATGCAAGTGACAAATCTTTACAAAGCACAAGACCATTGACCCACAGCCCTTCTCTAAAATTGACCACATACGCAGAAACAAAGCAAACCTCAACAGATAAAATAAAATTGAAATAACCTCCTGTATCCTATTGGATCACCATGGTTTAGGTTAGAATTCCACAACACTAATTGCAGAAAGCCCATAAAATCATGGAAATGGAACAATGCTTAACTGAATAACTACTAGATAAAAAAAAAGAAAGGAAGAAATTAAAGACTTCCTAAAACTCAATGAAAATGACAGCACAACATTCCCAAACTTAGGGGAAAAATGAAATGAAAACTGTGATAAGAACAAAGTTCATAGCACTAAATACCTACATGAAGAAACTAGGGAAATCCCACAGTAGTGTATTAGCAGAACTACTGAACAGTCTAGAACAAAAGAAGCAAGCACATCCAGGAGGAGTAGACAGCTGAAAATAATCAAGTTTAGGGCTGAAAGCAATAAAATAGAAACAAAGAAAACAATACAAAATATCAATGAGACAAAAAGTTGATTCTTAGAGTAAATCAATAAGATAGAATAACCTTTATCCAAACTAACCAAAAAGGCAGAAAGAGAATATATAAATTAATAAAATCAGGAATGAAAAGAGGGACATAACAATATACGTGGAGGAAATCCAGAGAATTATCAGGTCATATTTTAAAAACATGTACTTCACAAAATTGGAAAATTTAAAGGAAATGGTATTTCCTTAAATTTAATATAAGTACCACATACCAAAATTAAATCAAGTCCAGATAAACCAATTAAGTAGACTTATTACAACTGATCATCTTGAGTCTCCTCCTGATGTTATACAGACACCAATACCTTCTATTCTGCAATAGGGATTTCAGTACAGATTGATAACACTATGTATCTAAAATTTTTATGTCTTTTTATAAAATGAAAAATCATATAAACTTCAGAGAATAGAGAGTATCATGAAATCTGGGTTCATTTCTCATGGGTCAAAGGACTCCAGAGCAATACAATCTGAATTCCCTCACCTGTCTATTCCTGAGGATGGTATTTCTTCTCTCTCCAGGTCTTGGGTCTTCTCTCCTCCCCAATTTCTAGGAATATGGACCTAAAAGTTCCAAATGTAGTATTTTTAAGTCAAATACGTAATGCAAAGGTTTAGGAAGAAAAAACAAGAGTCAGACCTACAAAACACAACAAAACAATACAAAATGCAGCAGGAACAACCAATCACAAACATCAGCCAGAGTCAAAAAAGGATCAAAAACAATGAAATGCAAGGCCCCGGAACAAAAAATCTATAAGGACCGAAACTCCCCAAATTTCCTCAAAAAAAATAGCCACGGCTGTGGCCCACAGGCTTGCACAGAAGCCTTAAATAAATATTCCGTCGGGCACACTAACGATATACTAAAATCCAGTAAGATCCTAAGAGGATCAAAAAAACCCACAAACCAGAATTGAGTATAATAGAAGGTTATTTTTAGTGATAGACTCACAGAACATAGTCCTCTGCTTGAGCAGGGAATCCAGCAGCCAAAAGAGAAAGGGAGCACATACTTTACACCAGCATTTATAGTATACAAGGCCACGTCCAAGTGGGCAGGTAACTTAAAGACTACTGACTGAAGGATTTTCCTACAGCACCTCCCCTTTTGTTTAAATAAGAGAGTTCTAAGCCTAATACAAAACTATATACAATAAGAACAAATATCAAGTATAAAAATTAGAACTACAACTAGCATAAACAATATTAAGCAAGAAACGTGATAAATGTTTCAGTAATTATCCTATCCTAAGGAATATGTCTTGTATTATAAATAACTTGATCAAATTATGAGAAGAAAGAAACTATGACTATTTAGTCTTCAGTCCTATTAAAGACCCGAGAAGAAAAATAATATTACTTGAGTAAACAGGAAATGCAATCAAACAGCTTCCAAAATGTACAACAAATGACAGAGACAACTGACTACTTGGACAATCATTCAAAGTCTCATTTGAAACATTGGAGCAACCATCTTTGGTTAAGGCCTAGAGTAACTGACAAACCATTTTCAGAGGTAGGAAATCTTTCAAAACTGTCTTACCCTGTCTGGGAAGGATTTGACAGTCTTTTATTTTCTATCCTGCTTGTCATGTCCAGACAAGCATTTTGTCAATGGTTAATGCATGGGCAGTTCCTTGCCCAAAGGCCAGTTTTGCCAAGAAGAAAACAAGCTCCAAGTGGAGTGTCTTTGGTGCCTAACATTCTCTTGGGAAACAGATCAGTGCTGCCAGGAGAAATCGTGTCACATGTCAACAGAACCCTAAGTTATTTAGATGTCATATTCTACAGCTCTTTGAAGTGGTTGAAGATTATCTATCTATGCAAATGCAATCTCTATGTATCTAAAGAACCTGATTAGTCTAACTATAAGTATGACAAATATTGATGACTATTGACTTGTAATTCTTAATGCCTATATAACTTAAAGACTAAGACTTCACATTAGAATATTAAATAATTTTTAAACAACTGTGCAACAAATAAGGACAATGACCTCAAATGTAAACAATGTATAAGTACCTTGATCAGAGGTAGAAATGTATTTTGCAATATGATAAATACATCCTAAAATTGTATCGATATATAAAATGTCTTTTTTTTTTTTTTGGATTTTCGAGACAGGGTTTCTCCGTAGCTTTTGGTTCCTGTCCTGGAACTAGCTCTTGTAGACCAGGCTGGCCTTGAACTCACAGAGATCCGCCTGCCTCTGCCTCCCGAGTGCTGGGATTAAAGGCGTGCGCCACCACCGCCCGGCTATATAAAATGTCTTAAGCAGAGTTAGAAGCATGTATGCATACAATATGACAAAATAACTTTGCCTAGGTATACAAACATTGTAGACTAAAATTGGAACATATTCAATATAATTTAAGTTTGTATCAATATACAAAAATGTATACAAATGAAAATTGCCTATAAATAATAGTTCATAAGTATTCACTCTATTACTCACTATCATTATTACTGTGATTAAGCTCACACTAATCTGTTATCCCATCCAGTTTCCCTTTTTTCCAAAAAGGCTACATAATTTCCCCCAACCCCCAACCATATACCAATTATAATCAACCCCTAATTGATGTCCCTAACCCTGAGGACAAACTCTGTTGGGAGAGGGGGCATTGTCTTCTAGAATTACTTGGAGCTGTCATGGGGGTGATGTTCTTTCTATGGGATCCTGTGAAAGTAAAAGGATGGTTAAGTTTCAAGATTACTGTCTGGTATATTTGCAAATAGTGTCTGAGTATTCGGTAGGGTTTTTCTGAGGTTCCTATTTGGAGCTCTGGCCAGAAAGTTGTAAAAAGGTGCACCATTTCAGCTAACCAAGTTGGAACCATCTTGAGCACCTGGTACCCAAAACAGGTCTTACTTATAGTAGTGCTATCAGCATCATGACATCATGTCAAGCATGTCTGCGTCAGTGGTTAAATTCTCTGTGATTATTCAAATCATGTCACCATACAATGTTTGGCTTAAATGAACTATTAGATCAGGTGTTATCCCAACACCTCGTCTTAGACTGAAAATGTCTCCTAACAATATTTGAAGGTCACTTAGAGTCCACAATCGGTCTCTCCTAATTTGTGCCTTTGTGTTCTAATTTTCTGTAAACCTATTTTATAACTTAGGTAACTGGCAGAATCTCCTCCCTATATTTTTTCAGAGGCAATTTATAATCCTTATTTTGACAAAACTTTCTTTACTTCTTCAAACATTCATTCTAAAGTATCTGCATTTGAATAAGATAGCAAAATGTCATCCATGTAATGGTAAATTATATGATTTAGAAAATTTTTTACATATTATTTCCAATGGCTGGCTTTTAAAGTATTGGCATAGGGTGGGGCTACTGAATATTCCCTGTGGGAGGATGGTCCACTTGTATCACCTAGTAGGCTGAGAATTATTATAAGTAAGAACTGTGAAGGCAAATTTTTCTCTGTCTTTTTTCTGGCAAGTATATATTGAAGAAACAATCTTTTAAATCAATAACTATAAGAGGCCATCCTTTTGGTAATAGAGAAGGCAGAGGAATTTTAGATTGTAGAGGGACCATAGGTTGAATAACATTCTTGACAGCTCTTAGATCTGTCACCATTCTCCATTTACCAGATTTCTTTTTAACAACAATACAAGAAAATTCTAAGCACTACTTGATTCTTCAATATGGTGAGTATCTAGTTGTTCCTGTACAGCTGTTCTAAAGCCTGCAGTTTGTCTTATGTTAAAGGCAACTGTTTTTTCCAATTATTAATGATGCAAATGCACTTAGACATTGCTTATTATCAACACACACACAACTTTATTGACACATGGCAATCACACACATACACATTGTACTTACTGTGATGGCTAAAGTCAACTGTTTAACCCATATTGGTTTCTCAGTTAATCATTTTAAAGGTAGAGACATTGGTACCTCTAAAGGTTTGCTAGTTGCTTTGTATTCTTGTACAGTCTGAATGGCTCATGACCTTTGTGTATAGTACCTTATACTATTCTTCCCAGAAGTATGAGTTTCTGGGACTGCAGGAATGTTGATCTTGGTATTCCATTGCTGCAGCAGGGCATAACCCCATAAATTCACTGCAATATTAGCCACATGTGGCCTTAGCCTTCCTCTCTGTCCTTCTGGCACTTTGTATTCAAACCACCTCATGCTTTTTTTCCGAAAGATAGGGTTCAATTCCTAGGACTTGAACATCTGCCTCTTGAAGAGGTCAATTTGGATGCCAAGATTCTGGAGTAATGATACTCACATCTGCACCCTTGTCTATCAAACCCACAATTACAACACCATTTCCATGCACTCTTAGCTTTGGTCTTTGATAATTTATAGAAGTCTGTGAGAATATACATTTCCTTTTTTATTGGAATTTTTGATTCATCCTCCATGTTTATTTCACCATTCAGAACAGTATGGTTTTTTTTTACAGAAAGCTCTGGATTTTTCTTTTTAATTTTCCTGGTCATACATGCCCTCCACAGTGACTGGGAATGACTGGACAACTTTTGACTTGGGAGCCTATGGGAGGCCCCCCCAAGGAGTTTCCCAATGATATTGGATTGCCTGTCTGCCTTTTGTTGATCTGCATTTATTGGTCCAATGTGTCAGCCTTAGCCACACCTTCTATGTAATCCAGAAAGTTAATACCATTTATTTTTGCCATTCTGAGAGGAGATATTATTTCTAGGAATTCCTTGTCTGAACTCCTTTCTCAGATGTTCTATTCTACCATTTTAAAATATTTGGCATTTTCATTTCTCATGTTGCAAGGAGGGAGACTTGTTTGTTCCTGGCCCTCCTGGCTATCTTACACCTGAAATAACCACACAGAAACTGTATTATTCAAATCAGTGCTTGGCCCATTAGCTCCAGTTTCTTATTGGCTAACTTGTATTAATTTAATCCATCTCATTTGGTTTGTGTTTTATCACATGGTAGTGACTTACTGGATAAAATTCCCAGTGACTGTCTCCAGTGGATCCATGGCATCTCTCTGACCCTACTTTCTTTCTCCCAGAATTCAGTTCTGTCTTCTCTGTCTACCTAAGTTCTGTCCTATCAGGTCAAGGCAGTTTCTCTATTCATTAACCAATACATGCAACACACAAAGATGACTCCCACATCATCCTCATACCTTTGCAAATTACTTCTCCTACACAAGAGTCAGTATCACAGTCAAATATCTCAATGTTCATTAATGCAGGATCCATTCATCCATGGGTGCTGATCTAACCTTTAAATGACCAAGTATCTTTTTGCCTTTTAAGTTAGCATTTTCAAAATCCAGAGGTTCAATAAGTACTCATCTAGCATCTGGGACTGTTACTACTATTTGCACAGCCTTAGTTAATCTTTGTTTTAAAAAAAGTCACTAAAGGGTTCTCTCTAGCCGTGTTTAACCCTGGCATATAATTCAATTCATTTTCTTAGTTCTTGAATCCTGTCCCATGCATTTAAGGCTGCTTTGTGGCATAGGGACAAGATTTGTTCATCATAAAAAACTTGAGCCTGTGGGTCAGCATAGTGCCCTCATCTAGAATTTGATCTTGGGAAGTCTCAAGTTCTTTTGCTTTTCCCTGTTGTTCTAAAATTTTTGCCTCTTCTCTCAAATAACATTTCCACAGTAATTGTGGCCCAACATCCAGGACTGCTAAAACTAACTGAAGCTAGTTGTGCAAGGTAGCCTTCTTGCTAGAAGCCCATGTCTTTACCATTTCCCTAACAAATGCTGAATGCAAGCTGTAAGTTGCCATTGCTTCTTTAATTTCTTTCAGATCATTCATTCCTGTAGGTATCCATCTACCTTCTTTACATCCTTTTGGGCATTTAGAACTTGATGCGTTTTCAGAGTAGATTACAGGGTAAGAAGCTAAAACCCTGGGTAAGTCATCTCTGATGGGTACTTGCCATGTTAAATCCTGTCCTTGTACCTTCTTTCCCTGCTCATCAGCTCCAATAATTTCCTCAATCATTTCAAATCTTTTTTATTACTGTCTTTTGGAAAGCCTGAATCTCCTGGCTTGTCTATATTTCTAGTGATTTCATTGAGGCACCTAACTTTGGTCCTCATCTGCACATGTGATTCCAAGGTCTGAAGTTTTTCCTTTAACGATAACATCTCATCCTTGGACATTATTTGAATAGCATACAGATTGCCTTCCTAAAGTGATACTCTATATACTAAACTATCATAACTTTTTAACCATTTTTGATTGTCAAATTTTGTTGGGATTCTGTCATAACTATACTTCAGTTGCTGTGTCGCACATCCAGACACAATCCATTGCAACTTCTGAACATTTGGTTTGGAACACTGGTTTGATGAATATTCAGTTAAACATTTGGATACAAGCTCTTGCCAGAAGGTCAAATCATGATCATTTATCTTGGAATGTTTCTGAATACATTCAATTCCCTATGTTAATTCTATATATTTTAGTACTTGAACCTTTCTTTTGCTTCCAGCTCCCATTCTGGATGCTAAACTCTCTGTTTCCTGTTTGTGATGAGACAACTATTGTTTCAGATGGTGATCTGTAAGTTTTTTGCCCTCAAATAATTAACCTTTTTATTATCCATAATTCTTAACTGGTGTGGGATTGTTTGGCGGCTTCAAAATTCAACAGTATTTATTCTTTCAGATAATTTCTCTGTGCCCTTTGACATGGATTGAATTTTGTCTGTCAAATTATTGTTATCCTTTTCAATAGCATTAATTATTTCAGGTAACTTTTGATTTCAATGGTATTAATCCTGTCAGCTAGCGGTTCATTATTAGTCAGTATAGACTATCATTTCTTTTTTTCTGAATATTTTATTTATTTATTTTAATATTTTATTTATTTTTAAAACTTAATCATTTATTAAAGATTTCTGCCTTCTCCCCACCACCGCCTCCCATTTCCCTCCCCTTCCCACAATCAAGTCACCTTCTCTTGTCAGCCCTAAGAGCAATAATGGTTCCCTGCCCTGTGGGACGTCCAAAGACCACCCATCTCCATCTAAGTCTAGTAAGGTGAGCATCCAAACTGCCTAGGCTCCCACAAAGCCAGTACGTGCTGTAGGATCAAAAACCCATTGCCATTGTTCTTGAGTTCTCAGTAGTCCTCATTGTCCGCTATGTTCAGCGAGTCCAGTTTTATCCCATGCTTTTTCAGACCCGGGCCAGCTAGGCTTGGTGAGTTCCCAATAGAACATCCCCATAGTCTCAGTATGTGGGTGCACCCCTTGTGGTCCTGAGTACCTTGCTTGTGCTCTCTCTCCTTCTACTCCTGATTTGGACCTTGAAATTTCAGTCCAGTGAACCAATGTGGGTCTCTGTCTCTGTCTCCTTTCATTGCCTGATGAAGGTTAATATTCAGGAGGATGCTTATTTGTTTTTCTTTGTGTTCACCTTCTTTTTTAGCTTCTCTAGGATCACGAATTATAGCCTCAATGTCCTTTATTTATGGCTAGAAACCAAATATGAGTGAGTACAACCCATGTTCCTCTTTTTGGGTCTGGCTTACCTCACTGAGGATAGTGTTTTCTATTTCCGTACATTTGCGTGCAAAATTCAAGAAGTTATTGTTTTTTACTGCTGAGTAGTACTCTAATATGTATATATTCCATACTTTCTTCATCCATTCTTCCATTGAGGGGCATCTAGGTTGTTTCCAGGTGTTCTGGCTGTTACAAACAATGCTGCTATGAACATAGTTGAGCATATAGTTTTGTTGTATGATAGGGCAACCCTTGGGTATATTTACAAGAGTGGTAGTACTAGGTCCAGAAGTAGGTTGATCCCAAATTTTCTGAGAAAACACCACACTGCACAAAGTGGTTGCACAAGTTTGCATTCCCACCAGCAATGGATGAGTGTACCCCTTTCTCCACAACCTCTCCAGCAAAGGCTATCATTGGTGTTTTTGATTTTAGCCATTTTGACAGGTGTAAGATGGTATCTTAAAGTTGTCTTGATTTGCATTTCCCTGATCGCTAAGGAAGTTGAGCATGACTTTAACTGTCTTTTGGCCATTTGAACTTCTTCTGTTGAGAATTTTCTGTCCAGCTCAGTGCCCCATTTTATAATTGGGTTGATTAGCCTTTTACAGTCTAGTTTCTTGAGTTCTTTATATATTTTGGAGATCAAACCTTTGTCAGTTGCAGGGTTGGTGAAAATCTTCTCCCAGTCAGTGAGTTGCCTTTTTGTCTTAGTGACAGTGTCCTTTGCTTTACAGAAGCTTCTCAGTCTCAGTAGGTCCCATTTATTCAATGTTGCCCTTACTGTCTGTGCTGCTGGGGTTATACATAGGTTGCGGTTTCCTGTGCCCATGTGTTGTAGAGTACTTCTCACTTTCTCTTTTATCAGGTTCAGTGTGTTCAGACTGATATTGAGGTCTTTAATCCATTTTGACTTGAGTTTTGTGCATGGTGATAGATATTTTCATTCTTTTACAGATTGGCATCCAGTTTTGTCAGCACAATTTGTTGAAGAGGCTTTCTTTTTTCCACTGTATACTTTTAGCTCCTTTATCAAAAATCAGGTGTTCATAGGTTTGTGGGTTAAAGTCAGGGTCTTCTATTCGATTCCATTGGTCGACTTCTCTGTTTTTATGCCAATACCAAGCTGTTTTCAAAACTGTAGCTCTGTATAGAGTTTGAAGTCAGGGATGGTAATGACTCCAGATGATCCTTTATTGTGTAAGATTGTTTTGGCTATCCTGGGTTTTTTTGTTTTTCCATATAAATTTAATTATTGTCTTCTCCAGATCTGTGAAGAATTTTGATGGGATTTTGATGGGAATTGCATTGAATCTATAGATTGCTTTTGGTAAAATTGCCCTTTTTACTATGTTGATCCTCCCGATCCAAGAGCAGGGGGGATCTTTCCATTTTCTGGTGTCCTCTTCAATTTATTTCTTCAAAGACTGAAAGTTCTTGTCAAATAGATCTTTCACTTCCTTGGTCAGAGTTACCCCAAGATATTTTATGCTGTTTGTGGCTATTGTTAAAGGTGATGCTTCTCTGATTTCCCTCTCTGCTTCCTTATCCTTAGTGTATAGGAAGGCAACTGATTTTTCGGAGTTGATCTTGTATCTTGCCACATCGCTAAAAGTGTTTATCAGCTGTAGGAGTTCTTTGGTAGAATTTTTGGGGTCGCTTATGTATACTATCATATCATCTGCAAATAACAAAAGCTTAACTTCTTCCTTTCCAATATGAATCCCCTAGATCCCCTTATATTGTCTTATTGATATTGCTAGAACTTCAAGCACTATATTGAAGAGGTATGGAGACAGTGGACATCCTTGTCGTGTTCCTGATTTTAGTGGGGTGGTTTGAGTTTTTCTTTGTCTAATTTAATGTTAGCTGTCGGTTTGCTGTAAATAGCTTTTATTATATTTAGGGATGACCCTTGTATCCCTAATCTCTCCAAGAACTTTATCATAAAGGGATGTGGAATTTTGTCAAATGCTTTTCAGTATCTAAGGAAATGATCGTATGGTTTTTTTCTTTCAGATTATATGGTGGCTTACATTGATAGATTTGCATATGTTGAACCAGCCCTGCATCTCTGGGATGAAGCTTACCTGATCATAAAGGATAATTTTTCTAATGTGTTCTTGGATTCGGTTTGCCAGTATTTTATTGAGAATTTTTGCATCGATGTCCATGAGTGTGATAGGCCTATAATTCCCTTTCTTGGTTGGGTCTTTGTGTTGTTTTGGTATCAGGGTAATTTTAGCTTCATAAAAGGAATTTGGCATTGACTCTTCTTTTTCTATATTGTGAAATACATTAAGGAGTATACTTATTAGCTTTTCTTCGAAGTTCTGGTAGAATTCTGCATTGAAACCATCTGGACCTGGCCTTTTTTTGGAAGGGAGATTTTTGCTAACAGTTTCTAATTCTTCACTACTAACAGGTCTATTTAGATTGTTTACCTGGTCTTGGTTTAGCTTTGGTATATTGTACTTATCTTAAAAATGTCCATTTCTTTTGCATTTTCCAATTTTGTGGCATACAGACTTTTGTAGTAAGATCTAATGATTCTCTGGATTTCCTCTGTGTCTGTGGTTATGTCCCCCTTTTCATTTCTGATTTTATTTATTTGAGTGTTCTCTCTCTGTCATTTAATTAGTTTGGATAGGAGTATGTCGATCTTGTTGATTTTCTCCAAGAACCAACTTTTTGTTTCATTGATTCTTTGGACTGTTTTCTGTGTTTCTATTTTGTTGATTTCCACCCTCAGTTTGATTATTTCCAGTCTTCTATTCCTCCTGGGCGGGTCTCCTTTTTTTTTCTAGAGCTTTCAGGTGTGCTGTTAAGTCCTCAATGTATGCTCTGTCCGTTTTCTTTAAGTGGGCACTTAGTGCTATGAACTTTTCTCTTAGCACTGCTTTCATTGTGTCCCATAGGTTTGAGTATGTTGTCTTTTTATCTTCATTAAATTCAAGGAAGACTTTAATTTCTTTCTTAATTTCTTCCTTGACCCAGGTGTGGTTCAGTAGTTGACTGTTCAGTTTCCATGAGGTTGTTGGCTTTCTGGGGATAGCATTGTTGTTGCCTTCTAACTTTAGTCCATGGTGATCTGATAAGACACAGGTGGACACTGATTTTTTTTGTATCTGTGGAGGTTTCCTTTGTTTCTGAGTATGTGGTCAATTTTCAAGAAGGTTCCATGAGCTGCAGAGAAGAAGGTATATTCTTTCCTATTTGGGTGGAGTGTTCCTAGATGTCTGTTAAGTTCATTTGCTTTATTACCTCCAACAATTCTCTTAATTCTCTATTAGGTTTCTGTCTGATTGATCTGTCCATTGGTGAGAGAGGTGTGTTGAAGTCTCCTGCTACTAGTGTGTTGAAATAAGGAGCGGCGGGGCTGCGTCCCCAGCACCCCAGCCACCCACATGGCTAGCTTTACCCGAAATAATTACACAGACACTGTATTCTTTTAAGCACTGCTTGGCCCATTTCTACCTAGCCTCTTCTAGGCTAACTCTTGAACCTGGACTTACGATTTCTAATCATCTATGTAGCACCATGAGGTGCGCTTACCAGGAAGATTCTAGCCTATATCCATCATGGTTCTGAGCGTCATGCCTCTGCCTCAAAGAGCAGAGTTATCGCTCTTTGCATATAACTGTTTTGTTATATGCAAAATTGCATATAACAAAACAGTTATCAAGTAAGAATTACAGTTACAATATTTATATCTACATTATCTTTTATCATAACAAAGGAAAACTATAACTATAACTATTCTTAACTCTATCAAAGACTCTAGAAAGATACAATATTACCTAAGCAAAAGAAAAGTAAGCAACTTTAAAACTCTAGAAATGACAGAGACTTCTCACTGCCTGTACAGTCACCCAAAGTTCTTCTGTACCGTTGGGGCATCCATCTTCGGCCTACAGGCCCATAGTTTCCATCAGACATTTCCACAAAGCAGGAACTTTCAAAGGCAGTCACTATCTGCTTGTCCGGAAGAATGTCTTGCAGACTCTTTCATGAATCAGGAACCCTGAAAGATCATCTCACCTTTAGGCAAGTTCATCAGTCCTCTCTCTGCGGGTTCTCTGTGTCCAGTTTATGCAATAGTACAGGCAAGAGCAGTTTTTTTGCCCAAATGGCTATCAGACTCCATAAGGATCCTCTTCAATGCCCCTATTCTTCTTGAAGTAGATTGGTGCTACCAGGAGCAGAGTGTCTCAATGTCATGAAAAATCCTAAGTTATTAAAACATTTAAAATGCCATCTTCTATAATCTTTGAAAAATATGAAGAATACCTATCTAAAATATATCCATGCACATCTAGAAAATCTTAACTAACATGACTACAAACTTGACTATTATGATTATCTATTGACAACCTATATACATTACATTTTTAAGTGAACTATACAATCTCAATACCTTAATCAAGATCAGAAATACATATACATATTAACAGAATTGACCTTAAATCTCTAGCAATGCAAATTATTCATACCTATATCATATCCCCCTTTAAATGTAAAAGAACATTTATAAACCATATTTGGGAACATGGGCGCAGTTTTTTCTCTCTGAACTGCTTCCTGCTGAATGGGGGCATCGTTAATTAGGTCTTTCATGGTATAACCTGTGTGTTAGTTTCATCTCAGATGGCAGTTGTGCGAAGCAATTTTCTGAAGATGTTTTACAGCAACCGTTCAGGAGGGCGTGGTCCATCATACCATATCGGAATACAAGAAATGAACAGGGTCTCATCCTCTGTGAAAACAAAAAAAGAAACTCCTTTCCAAAGTATCATGTCCTTAGATCCAAATCTCAAAGTCAAGGCATTTTCAGAATATCTATGTTGGATTAGTTCAGCAGCATTTATAAACATATATTTTTTAGTAGCTTTTGCTCCTTCCTCAGCATTCAAACAATTCAAAGAAAGCATAATAGCATACAGGATCAAAATTCTCTGTGTATTTTCCATCTTTGTGTGCTTTATTTTAACCTCTATTTCGTTTATTTTTACTTTTATTTTATATTCTCTGTATCTTTGTCCTGGAATAACTCTGTAGACCAGGCTGTCCTTGAACTCTCAGAGATCTGCCTGTCTCTGCCTCCCAGGCATTGGGATTAATCGCGTAAGCTACTATACCTCGAACTCACAGAGATCTGTTTGTCTCTGCCTTCTATGCAGTGAGATTAAAGGCGTGTGCTACCACACCTTGAAGTCACAGAGGTCAATCTGCCTCTGCCTCCCAAGTGATGGGATTAAAGGTGTGTACTACCACACCCAACTACTCTTTCTTTCTTCTTTTTACTTTTAAAAATTTTAACTTTTAGTTTGCATATATTTTTAACACACAGTAAACCATTTCGAAATTTTCTTTGTCTTTGGATCTCTCTTTACTGTATATCTCTCTTTTTCTAACCACATGAGTCTTTAATTTACCAAGCAATCTCAGTAGGACTAAAGCCGTGGCTTTGCCAGCTAGATCCAGTCCATTCCTTAGCTTTCTGCCATTCCACCCTTGTGGCTGAGGTACCTGCCAGAGCTGCCTTCAGTGCCACAACTCTACAGTGTTTCAAGGTCCCTGCCAGCAAGCAAACTTCCGCAGCCTGTGCTTGCAAACCACATGAACCACCTGCGTTAAAGAGTCAGAGTTTGCTCTGGCAGGACAGCCCAGAAAGCTGGCATTTTTAAATGGCGCAGCTTTTTTCCTGCTACAGCTGAAAACCGAAAAGCATGCATTCAGCTTTTCGTCAACACCGTTTAAGTTTTTCGTGGCAGGACCTCTTAATGAGCTGCAGGGTTTTGCAGCTAAAACTGAGTCAGTAAGCCTCTCTTAGATGAGAGCACTTGCTTGCCTCTAGCAAGCAGAGCAGACCCGAGAAACTGCTGCTACCAAGAAAACAAACATGCTTTACTCTTTCCCAAGCTTTCTCAGACTTTCTGTGGATTCAGTTGTCCACATGTTGGGCAGCCATTTGTTGAAATACGGAGCGGCAGGGCTGCATCCCCAACACCCTGGCCGCTCACACGGCTAGCTTTACCCGAAATAATTACACGGACACTGTATTCTTTTAAGCACTGCTTGGCCCATTTCTACCTAGCCTCTTCTAGGCTAACTCTTGCACCTGGACTAACCCATTTCTAATCATCTATGTAGCACCATGAGGTGCGCTTACCAGGAAGATTCTAGCCTATGTCCATCATGGTTCTGAGCTTCATGCCTCTGCCTCAGAGAGCAGAGCAATCGCAATGGGAGCATGGCATCTCTGTCTGAGGCATCTGGCTCTGAGTGGAGCTGCATGCTTTCTGACCTCACTTCCTCTTCCTCTCAGCATTTTCTTCTGTTTACTCCACCCACCTATGTTCTAACCAATAAAATGGGCCAAGACAGTTT
Source organism: Microtus agrestis (assembly GCA_902806775.1). NCBI lineage: Eukaryota > Metazoa > Chordata > Mammalia > Rodentia > Cricetidae > Microtus > Microtus agrestis. The sequence goes on along the minus strand of CADCXT010004350.1, from coordinate 11,901 downwards.
CTTTATTAGCCAATGACCTTCCTCCATCACTAGTGTGTGTGGTTGGATGTTGCCTTGAGTTTTAGTAATATTTCTTTTACATAAGAGGGTGCTTTTATATTAGGGGCATAGATATTCAGGATTGAGACTTCATCCTGATGAATTGTTCCTGTTATGAGTATAAAGTGTCCATCTCGATCTCTTCTGATTGATTTTAGTTTGAAGTCAGTTTGTTAGAAATTAGTATGGCCACACCTGCTTTTTTCTTAGGACCGTTTGCTTGGAAAAACTTTTCCCAACCCTTTACTCTGAGTAGATGCCTTTCTTTGTGGTTGAGATATGTTTCTTGTAGACAGCAGAATGTTGGATCCTGTTTTCGTATCTAATCTCTTAGCCTGTGCCTTTTTATAGGTGAATTGAGACCATTAATATTAAGTGATATTAATGACCAGTGGTTGTTTACTCTAGTTATTCTTATTGTTTTTGGTAGTAGAGTTCGTGTATCTCTCTTCTTTGAGTTGTGCTGTTGAAGGGTCGCTAGTTGCCTGACTTATTGTAGGCAGTGTTGGCAATGTTGGATTCCTTGGGGTGATTTTCCTTCTATTACTTTCTGTAGGGTTGATTTGTGGCTACATATTGTTTAAATTTGTTCTTATCCTGGAATGTCTTGTTTTCTCCATTGATAGTGAACGATAGCTTGGCTGGGTATAGTAGTTTGAGTTTGCATCCATGGTCTCTTAGTTTCTGCAGTACCTCTATCCAGGACCTTCTGGCTTTCATGGTTTCCATAGAGAAGTCAGGTGTAAGTCTGATCGGTTTACCTTTTTAAGTCACTTGCCCTTTTTCCTTTGCAGCTCTTAATATTCTTTCTTTAATCTGTACATTTTGTGTTTTGATTATTATATGGCGAGGGGATTTTTTTGATCCAGTCTGTTTGGTGTTCTGTATGCTTCTTGAATATTCAAAGGAATATCTTTCTTTATGTTGGGAAAGTTTTCTTCCATAATTTTGTTAAAAATATTTTCTGGGCCTTTGACCTGTGAATCTTCTTCTTCTAATCCTATTATTCTTAGGTTTGGTCTTTTTATTGTGTCCCATATTTCCTGAATGTTTTGTGATGAGAATTTGTTGGCTTTGCTGTGTTCTTTGATCAGTGCGTTTATTTTCTCTAAGGTGTCCTCAGAATCTGAGATTCTTTCTTCTATCTCTTGTAGTCTATTGATTATGCTTGTTTCTGTAGTCTCTGCTTATTGATCTAGATTTTCCATATCCAGCTGGTCCTCAGTTTGTGTTTTCTTCCTTGCTTCCATTTCAGTTTTCAATTCTTGAACTGTTTTCATTACCTGTTGGATTGTTTTTTTCTTGGTTTCCCAGGGTATCATTTATGTATTTACTCATTTCTTCAAACTTTTTGTTATACTTCTCATCCATTTCTATAAGGGCATTTTTTACATGTTGTTTAAGGGACTCTATTGCTTTCATAAAGTCAATTTTTTCCACTTTTTCTGTGTTAGGGTGTTCAAGTCCTTCTGTTGTAAGATCATTGGGTTCTGGTGTTTTCATCTTGTTTTTCAGATTGTTGGGTAAATTCTTGCCTTGGCGCCTGCCCATCTCCTCCTTCTGATGCTATCTAATGGGTCTTTTAAAACAGGATCAGGTTTCCCTGCTGGCCAGGGGCCCCGTTTACAAAATGCCCTTGCTCCATTTCCTGGCTCTCGCTGCGGGCCAAGATCCCTCTCACCACTCAGAAGGGTTTTCAGGACCAGGACCAGGCTCCCCGTTCGCCAAGGACCTCGCCAATAAAAGGCCTACTGCTCTGCAGGCCAGCCACCAAAACAGAGAATCTCCCACTGCCCTCTGCCCCGAGCTCCTGACCCAGAGCCCAAACAGGCTAAACTGGTTGATCCCGTGGCCCAGCGGAAGGGAGGGAGAGTGAAGGAGGCCCTTGGGTGCAAGCTGGGATGGGCCAGGGAGAGAGAGGTCTCAGCAGAGGAGGAGCAGCCCCAGCAGTGGGGACCAGCCCTCCCAGAGTAACTGGGGGTTTAAGGGGGTCGGGGAATGTCCTCGCTCCATTTCCTGTGTCAGCTATGGGCCAAGAACACTCTCCCTCACCCAGGAGGTTCTTCAGGGATAGGTCCAGGCTCCTCGTTCGCCAGTGGAACTCGCCAATAAAAGGCCTACCACTCTGCAGGCCAGGCCTCAAAAAACCTACTTGATTTAATTGTAGTGGGGCCATCTGCTCTCAGTGTGGGCTTCACTGTTTCATGCTTGGACTATCCTGCATCCGCCGCGTCTGTGCTCTGGTTGCTCCCGCGCTTGCGCGCTGGTCTCTGCCACGTCTGCGCGCCGGTCTCCACCTGCCACCTACGTCTGCGCCCTGGTCTCCCTAGACTATCATTTCTAAAATTGCCTTATTTTTGGTTTTGTTATAAAAATCATTTCTTCAAGGATATATGAGTCCAATATCTAACAAATAGATTTACCACAATAACCATATAAGCCTTGCAAAATACAATCCATAGTATCAGCAAAATATTATTAAAATTTTGCACGATAATGTTGTCTGTTATCTGTGTTATAAGATCCAGTAAATTGTTTTAGATGTAATAATCTTTATTATCCAGCATGTGTCACAATTTCAGAATCACGACCAGTGGTGGCTGAAACAGTCCTGTAGTACATTGCTTTTCTGCCTTGGTACTGGTTAAATACTGACAAATATGCTTTGCATGGCAAATTGAAAGTAATTAAATCAATTCCAATGAACCAAGAAATCCAGAACTCATGATCAGGGAGCACAAAACAGAAGCTGCACAATTTGCTGGATCAGAGGGAACGCGGCGGTAGGGGGGAAATGTGGGCCAGCTTGGGAAATTTCCATGTCACAGTGCACTTAGTTTTATTGTGGTGAGGGTTTTACAAAAAGCTGCTTAGTAGGTAAAAGCAAGCCAGGTGGATGGGGTGGGAGACCTTCTGGGTCATTCACCATTTGGTTTTAGGCTGGTCCACCCAGTAGGTGTGGAGTTGGGATCCACATAGGATACCAGATGAAGAGGGACACTAAAAAGAAAGCCCACACTAGCTCAGGGTTGAGTATAATAAAGGGTTATTCATTTAGGGGTAGATTCACAGACCACAGTCTTCTGCTCGAAAAGGAAATCCAGAGGGAGTGCAGGCTTTACTTCAGTATTTATGGTATAAGAGGCCATCCCCAAGTGGGCAGGTAACTTAAAGGCTACTGGCTGAAGGATTCTCCTACGGCAAGACCCCAAACCAAACCCATGACACACAAACTTGCAGATGGCAACCACTGAGTAAGGAGAGGCTCACTTTGCTGTTAGTAATGGGATTTGTTCTCTGTTTAGGCCAACCTCTGCACGATTATTCCCATTTTGTAATCTCATTCAGAATCCAATGGCAGCTGGCTTCCTGAACCCACCAGTTGACACCTGTTAGCAATGTGCCTCTGGTTTGACTCTCAGTGTTAATACTCAGGTTTTAAATCAGACTAAAGATTTCTGTGTCCTGGTCCAGTCAGAATAGTCTACTACCCTGATGATAAAAATCTTTCTCCAATTAAAAACATGAATAGAAGAGAAAAAAACGAGAAGTTATCACAACTGTCTTGTACACACCTTCCTAGGCATCCGCATAGTTGGAGCCATAGGTACCAGAATTTCAGCTTTGGTATTAGAACAAACAAAATTACACGGCCTTGAGAATGGCAATAGATAGAGATGTTGCTGCCTTAGAAAAATCTGTTGCACATTTGGAAGAATCACTCTCCTCTCTAGCTGAAGTACTTCTCCAAAATAGGAGCCTTGACCTATTGTACCTTCAATAAGTGGGCCCATGCAAGGCCTTAGGAGACCAATGCTGTTTTTATGTTAACCATTCTGGAGTTATTAAGGACCCCATGGTAGTACTTAGAAGTGACTGCAAGACAGACAATGAGACAGCCAACAAAATAAAGGATGTTATGAATCCCTATTAGCAGTTCACCATGGTTAACTACCCTCCTACAAACCCTAGCTGGGCCCTTAATCCTCTTACTGTTGGCTCTAACTGGTGGACAATGCATAATAATGACTCGGTCAAATTTATCAAAGAATGTATCTCTACAGTCTCACTGATGGTTTTAAAATGACAATGCAAGTCTGTAAGCAAACATCTTCAGGATTTGAGATGATGCACTACTCAAGGGAAGAATGAGAAGGCCAGAGAAATAACCTGACAGACTCCTAATAAATCAGTTTAGAACTAGATCTCAGTTCCTGCCTCTTGAAACTGGACAGACAGTTTCTGAGCAAGCCATGAACAATGGGCAACCAATCACCAGTGCCCCCAACTATAAGGACAAGGAGATAGACCATACCAGGCTTGACCCAGCCCCCCCCCCAGTATCTCAAGGCAATAACCACATAAGGACGGAGCCTGGGACTTGTCCAGATTTGCCCAAAAATGGAAAAATAAAGCCCTAGCCAGCCCCTGCTAGTTCTTACCAATTAGCAATGTACTAATATGATTGTCATGCACATAGGCCAATCCCAGATAGGATGACCTAACTGCTTTAGAATTCTTTAGCTGCATATAAAAGGAGCCTGGGAGCTACTCTTGAGGTCTTCAATTAGTTTTTGTGTCAGATATGTGGCCCCAGACATGCTGGAACTCTTACTCTAGAGATAATAAATGCTCTTGCTGATTGCTTACATGGATGGTGGGACTTCTCTAGGACCCTAACAATGACTGTAACCTGAATCCCTTGGAAAGTAAAGACTACTTAGTATGTGTCTCAAACGAGGACCAGACTGATGCTATCACCCCATCTCCTTCAGAAAAGAAGAAGAATTCTCAGGCCTTGCAGAACATCTACATCAATTTTGTAAAGATGGCCTGTACTAACTCCAGTTCAAAGTCTAGAGCCATCTGTGACTTTTCCACAGGTGTGTTCCCCACTTTACCGAACCTGACTCATTCCTATGAGTGTGCAAGCACCAGAGAGTGCGGTTCTGAGCTGTGTCTCACCTCCTAAAGGCACGCTTCATGTCTGGTGCTGCTAGGTAGGGGCACTTGTGTCTCCTGAGTGGGTAAAGCAGCTCAGAGGGCTTTGTCTGATCTGCAGAACCAGGCTGGGTGTGGGAATGACCAGGATTCCTATGCTGTGTTCAGTGAGGAATAAGGAAGCTTGGTTTCTTGTTCCTGAAAAAGCACTTGAGACTAGTCTGTTACTTGGGGAATGATTTTGGATGCTATTTGAAAACCCAAACAGTCTGAGACCTCTGCAGAAGGAAGAACTCAGACTGGATTGGGGAGAGAGGTCAGAACTTGTGAGTCGGCTGACCAAGAATCACTCTTCTGTTATTAGGTCTAGACCTGCTAGTCTTCAGAAGATCCTGTGGTTTAGGAATTTGTAGGAAGATCAGCCTGCCTATTGTCTAGCAATATGAGGCAGTCGATTCCAGTGTTCCGTTGTCCACACTCTGAAGAGGGTCTTGACAGCAGCTGAGGAGAAAAGCAGTTTTGATCAGTGGCTAGTGCTGCCACTTGTGAAGCAAGTTCTAGTTGGAGGTTCCCCTGTTCCCATCCATCTTTTTTGGAGAAATAAGGGGTGATGCCAGGAGCTGACCCATTTCTCTATTACAAAAGGCCTTTTTAAAATAAACATTTTAAATGCTGTTCTCTCCAGATCTCTGAGCATCTGAGGGCTGTCTATTGGGTGTATCTGAGTTATGATTACAATGACACTATCACAGGATTTGCCTGGAGAACTGAATCCAAGCTGAGACGTTGTGGAAAAATGTTTTACCCAGAGTCCTCCATCTTCACTGTAACTGGTTTTATCTTAGCAGGTCAGATTTATGCTTGAGAAGGACAAAGGGTAAAGAAAAATTTCCTTTTTCAATAAAAACTAAACATTAAAAATTGACAACAGTGAAGAACAGCTTACAGGAAGGGCTAGGTAGTGTAAATCACAAAGTTAGCTTTTGTTAATCTGAAATAGATTTTTCTAAACTTAAATTTTTATCAGAATATAAAATATATTTTAAACAGAGTTGAATCACATATACAGTATGTTGTAACAGATCTAGCCATAAAATTTTATCATTTATAAAAGTGCATACTGATTTAAAATATTCTAGACTTGTTTTCTTATTCTAGAAAGAGGTACAATGAAGAAAAATCATTAGAACTGTTTACAGCATTTCTAAGAATAAGCACGTGTACACATAGATGCAGTTGAATTTAAGTTGCATACATACAGAGTTAAAGCTAGCTTATATTCACACAAAGTTATATCAAAAGTCACAAGAATACTGAGCAATTGGAAGCTGGCTTCTACATCTCTGACTTGTATGTTGTAACAAGAGGACAGGGCATGTAAATAAAGAGAGAATAGACAGACAGGTGCAGGGCTTTGGAGCCAAGAAAAGAAGCTGATTCACTGTAGGTGACACAGGTAGGTGGGGTTCCTGTGTGAAATGGTTGCTCCGGTGGGCCCTGCCACAAAACACACCACTGCACAAATATACCACACTCAACAAAGTCAGTATAAGAGGAAGTAGAGACAAAAACTTGAGTAAAAGGTGAGACAAGAAAAAGAGCAACCTTAGTAAAGATGATGGCTGGGTCACCTCACCTGTCCTTCTTGCCCTTCATCAAGATGGTGGTGAAGTTTCTCTTTTAACCTTGAACAAAAAGGTCACATGGTCCACCCTAGCAAAGATGGCAGTTAGGTCATCTTACCTATCCTAGCAAAGATGGCACCAGCTCACGTGTCGTAAGGTACCATATAGATTTAAAGCGATAGCCGGGCGGCGGTGGCACACGCCTTTAATCCCAGCACTTGGGAGGCAGAGGCAGGAGGATCTCTGTGAGTTCAAGACCAGCCTGGTCTACAAGAGCTAGTTGCAGGATAGGCTCCAAAACCAGAGAGAAACCCTGTCTCGAAAAACCAAAAAAAAAAAAAAAAGATTTAAAGCCAAATGCACTACATAAGACCCACATAAAGAATGCAGGCATTCAGAATCACATTCATGTGACCACATCATTTGCACATTCTTCATACATATGAAACAGACAGGAAACAAAAGGTATTCCCAAAGATGCTGTTGGTCTCAGGACAGCCCACTGTGGGTGCAGGTGGAAGCAGAAGGCACATCATGAACTGGAGCACAGACAAGGGAAACAGAGAAGTGCAGCCAGACAGGAAAGAGGAACTCACCATCCCAGGCTGAATGTTACGGTGGCCGCGGCAGAGACAGGACAAAAAGAAGAGCAAGACATTTTGAACAAGAGCATGAGATGCCTAATGAGACAGAGTGTTTCCAGGCAGAGAGAGGATCCCACCCTGAGACAGGCTTAGCTATGGTGGGAGGAGGCTACTGCAACAGGCAGAAGACAAAGTTTTAGTGTGGATAGATCATATATCGGGAACAAGAAGCAGACAAACAAGCAAAGAGAAAAGGGAAAAGGAACAGAGGCTGTGCCTCCTACTATGGATCACTGGTGGATTAGTGTAGACTGCCAATAAGCCGCTATATGGTTTGATATCTGAATGGGGTGTAGTTTCCATGAGTGAGGTAGAGAAGATCCTAAGCCTGTAATCTCCAGGGTCCCAGGGTCTAAGGGAGGATCAGGTATGAAAGGCACAGGATGATTTCATGGTCCACAGAGCACAAAATCAGGGCTCCGAGTCTGAGACTATGAGTGCCCAGTACTGGGTCTTTTGAACAAACCCAGAAGACAAGAAATCATGGCCAAGACAAATCCTCAGTCATAGAAACATGGCAACAGGTCGGGGAGGGAAGAGTCGCACTGTTACTGCAATTCTCCCGCTGTTGGATGTAGAATTCCAGCAATCCTTAGTTGGGAAAATGATCGGGCTTAAAAGTACAGGGTTCTGTCAGTTCTCAAACTGCTGGTCCTCAGGAGGAACTTCCAGGAGAGCCTGTCATGTCTGGTGGCACCAAATATAACTATTCTGTGTGAGAGGGACCTTGGCGGGTGAGAGCCAGAGGCCTCGCGATGGAAGAGAGACAAATACGCCATGCAGGCAGAGCTTAAGTGAGGACTTTTATTGAGATAAAGGGAATGGGGGAGGGAAGAGAGAAAGGGAGAGCAACAGAGAGATAGAGAAAGAAAGAGAGGGATGTAGAGGGGGGAAGAGGAAGGAGAGAGAGAAGTAGGCAGAGTTTCACCTTTTAGAGAGAAAGGATGCTGCCTGCCTGCACACAGTGGTGACACGGGGTTAGATGGACTCCTTCATATCCTTAAGGGGCGGAGACAGGTTCATCTGGATGCTAACATTCTTCACCACTGAACCGTTTCCCTAGCTCCAATATAGTTCTTTTGTCAGCAGCAAATAGGTGTTTACCCTGTGATTCTACTGCCTACATGTGATTTAACTGGTCCCTGTAGATAACATTTCCAAAATAACTTTTAACATCAACTAGTCATGAATCTAAAATATGAGAAATAACTAACTGTCATGAGTTGGAAGAGTAATGTTATAGAAGTAGCTGTGGTGACAGCTTCCTCATGGCTGGGTGCACAAGAACCCAGCAGGGAATTTTCTGCCTTCACTCACCTTTCTGAAATGCAAGTTGGCCCTACACCCTGTCACAGTAAAAGGAGGAAAAAGAACCCTAGTCATGTTTTAGGGAATTTCCTTTTAAAAAAAATCTTTTAATATTACAGTAGAATGCTTTTAAAAGTAATGTCAAAGGCTGGAGAAATGGCTTCGTGGTTAAGCACACTGACTGCTCTTCCAGAGGATAGAGATGCAATTCTTAGCAACCACACTTGGCTCACAAACACCAATCACTACAGTTCCAGGCGATTCAGTGCCCTTTTCTGGCTTCTGTGGGCGGTAAGCACAGATGATGTGCAGCGACACACAGACAAAGCAACAATACACATAAAATAGATGAATTCATAAAGGATAACGTCAGTGGTAGTCATTCTCTGACCTTACCTATCTGTTGTAGGGAGCTTTGGGCTGTGTTCCTGCTGCCCTGCTCCCAGCTGCCTGGCTAGCTTATGCCCCGATATAACAACACACAAACTGTATTCTTTTAAACACTGGTTGGCCCATTATATCTAGCCTCTTCTCGGCTAACTCTCGCACCTGGACTAGCCCATTTCTAATAATGTATGTAGCACCCCAAGGTGCGCTTACCGGGAAGATTCTAGCCTACGTCTATCCTGGGTCAGAGCTTCATCGCGTCTGCCCGGAAGAGGGGAGCTATCGAGTCTGAGCTCACTTCCTCTTCCTCCCAGTATTCTGTTTTGTTTACTCCACCCACCTATGTGTTAACCTATGAGGCCAAGCAGTTTCTTTATTAATTAACCAATGACCTTCCTCCATTACCTATCAGGATGGGTGTGTGAGCCCTGATGACTGAGAGGAAAATGCACATCCTCCTGAGACTAAAGCTCAGCCCCAGCCCCAGGACATTATGGGCAAGAGCAGGTGTTTTCGTAGCTGGCTGTTCAGTTTGTCTTGGTCTTACAGGCACCTATAAGAAGAGTATACGGAGTGACAATGAAGAGTGGTTCACGCCCAGGGAGTTTGAAATCAGAGGAGACCTTGAAAGATCCAAGAACTGGAAGAAAAGCATACGTTGTTATGAATGGACCCTGAAAGAATTGATAGAGGTATTCTGCAGCAGATAGCTTCCATGGTTCCAGGAAAAGATGATGGATTAAAAGCTTCTATGTAAACTGTAAGACAACAGTTTAGAAGCTCTTCAGTGGAAATGTTTTCTTCAACCAAGGATTTCACTGTCAGAATTCACTGGCACCAGATGTTGGCAGAATGGCAGTGTCAACAATACTGTTATGATTCTTCTTAGCCAAGTTCCATGGCATGGGTTGTTGCCAGCATGCACTTGGGCATTAATTACCTTGACCAGCATGCATTACAGCTTAATCCTCTTAAATGCATTAACTTGCATCCTTTGGATGAAAAGAGTGTGACCTTTACCATTAACTAGTTGCATAAAATTTGGTAGTATGACTATAATTTAAATTAAATTTATGATTTAAACTTGAAGTTCCAGTGATGAAAATAATACATAATTACACATCTAAAAAGAATGCACCCGTGTGGATGCCTGCATTACAGAATGTTCCAGCAGTGCTTCTCCCAGGTCATCATCTCACACTTGTTTTTGAATACCTGAGTGTGGTGAGCCAAACCTGTAATCCCAACGCTTGTGGAGACTGAGGCAGGGAGACTGTTCCGAGCTTAAGGATGGCTTAGACATTGTAGAAAATGCCAGAACAGGTTACAGAGTGAGACCCACCTCAACTCTATCTACCCAAAAATAAGAATAAATAAAGGAAAATAATTTGAAATTGCATTTTGAAATAAGTTCTTTGCTCTTCATTTATATCAATCCCCTGAATTGGGAAAACCAAGAGGTTCCCTTAGTAGTAGAACCTGTTTCTTTTGATGTGGGGTACACAGATCTTTCTGTCACATATCTCAGATGGTCTATCCCTGTGTCATCCTCACAATAAAACAAAAAACGTTTGCACATCAAATATCGACTGAGCTTCATTCAAAGCCATGGGGAGTACAGGTGTGAGCCCCTGGCCAGGGCAAGGCTGCACCTTCATACCCTACCTGCAGTTACTACTGTGGAGGAGAGGAGTCTGTAGGAAATGATGCTGAAGCCAAGGGGTGGGATGGCTATTTATGGATTTAGGAATAAAAGCCTTGTTATGGAACAGTCCTTGTATGGATCACAAAGGACAGTTCTGATAAAGTGTAGGGTGGGGCTTTCTGCATGGGGAAAGAAGGGCATTAGAAACCAGCCCTCAATGTATCTGGAAACTGTGGGAGATCAAGCGCCATCACTTGTCTGAGCTCACTGTGAAAATCACTAGGCCAGAAAAAGGGGTTTAAATGTGTCCTTGACTCAGCATTAGGGCACATGGGGAGCAATTTCCGTGACAACTTGTATTTAACAATGGTACATCCAGACAGAGTAGCTAGAAAGCAGTTAGAAATACAAAATAAAAGCAAAGACTTACCCCATCATTAACATTTCTATCTTTCAGAAAGATTTGCTACCGAACCCACAAAATAAAAAGGGGCGAGCAGGCCCAAGCGGCAGGGCCCACCGGCGCGCAGGACCAAGCTGTGGAGAACCCGGGCGCGCAGGCCCAAGTGGCGGGGACCACCGGTGCCCAGGCCCAAGCGGCGGGGACCACGGGCGCGCAGGCCCAAGCGGCGGGGACCACCGGCGCCCAGGCCCAAGCGGCGGGGACCACGGGCAGGCAGGCCCAAGCGGCGGGGACCACCGGCGCCCAGGCCCAAGCCGCGGAGAACCCGGGCGCGCAGGCCCAAGAGGCGGGGACCACCGGCGCGCAGGCCCAAGCAGCGGGGACCATGGGCAGGCAGGCCCAAGCGGCGGGGACCACCGGCGCCCAGGCCCAAGCGGCCGGGACCACCGGCGCCCAGGCCCAAGCGGCGGGGACCCCGGGCGCACAGGCCCAAGTGGCCGGGACCCCGGCGCACGGGACACAGGCCCCAAGCGGCGGGGACCACCGGCGCGCAGGCCCAAGCGGCGGGGACCACCGGCGCCCAGGCCCAAGCGGCCGGGACCACGGGCGCCCAGGCCCAAGCGGCGGGGACCACGGGCGCCCAGGCCCAAGCGGCCGGGACTCCGGGCGCACAGGCCCAAGCGGCGGGGACCACAGGCGCCCAGGCCCAATCGGCGGGGACCACCAGCACCCAGGCCCAAGCGGCAGGGACCACCGGTGCCCAGGCCCAAGCGGTGGGGACCACGGGCGCCCAGGCCCAAGCGGCAGGGACCACCGGTGCACAGATGCGGCAGACCCAGCCCAGCTTGCACCCAGGGGCCTCCTTCACTCCCCCCTTCCATGAGGCCATGGGATCACCCAGTTCCTTTA
>CADCXT010004349.1:0-29322 GCA_902806775.1 Microtus agrestis | reverse complement strand
AAATACTCTTATGCTATTGGCCAGACATTATTGTAAATAATCGAGTTTCTGAATGGTTATTTCAAGTCAGGGCATTAAGAAACAAGCCATCAGCCTCTGACAACAGATCTATTCCTAACCATAAGCTGTCTTCAAATGATATATCCTTTTATTTGCGATATAAATTGAATCCACAAATGGCGTGAAATATTTCTAAGTCCAAGAATAATGCTAAGCAGTATGTATTAATCAGGCGTAATTAGAAGAAACACTTAAAATTTTTATCTCTTTGAACAGCTGTGTATGTGTAATATTGGTATAAAATCATGTTTTTATGGCATTAAAAGCTATTGTGTAACACTCTAGTGCATATTAACCAGCATGCTTACCCTCAACATTACAATGCTGTTGCTTTCTCATGAAGACATCATTTGTGAGAATATTTTATCTTTTCTTGTTATGGTCATACTTCAAATTTTGGAATTTTCCTTAATAAGTTACTTTTGTATTCCCCCATTTTTTCTTTTTCTATGCTTTCTTCCTGTTTGGTTATTTTAAAATCAAGCACTCCAAGACTAAGACACAGATCTCATCTGAAATGTAAGTAGTGATGATGAAAAGCAATATGCTAAACCCCAGGGTGAAGAAACTCCTGTGATGTATGACATTTCTTATTCTGATCTGGTTGACATTGGGCATGTGATCTCTAACAAGATGCCTGATTCCAGGATGCTGGCTTCTTTAAAGGGGAGTCAAGTTCTAATAAAGGGCAGATATATGTAAGAAAGAGAGCAATTTGCAAATTGCAATGCAGGAGGTGAGGATTTTGAAATTAGTGAATTACCTGTAGATTGTGGAATATGCATCCATATGCAAAGATGTGTGCATAAATTCGGACAGAAAATGCTTTTTAACTCACAAAAATACCTCCAGCCACGTTTTACTAATGAAACCTTAACTAGGTTACAAAGAAATAATATTATGAGTTTTAAATGGAACTTTATAGAAAGGAGCAATTATAGTTAAATGGTTTCATCCTTAGTTGAAGGCTGTTTTTGGGAGAGAGAAAAAGGAGAAACTTTCACCTAGTTAAGCTAATAAACATCAGTTTCATTACAATGAAATCAGAACACTGGTGAATCTCACTACTTCTCTGAATTATATAATTACACTATGACATGTAGAATTTCTGACAGGTAAAAATGCAGGCTATTCCTGACTGACAGGAGTTCAAACATGCCCACTGTCACTGACACAAAAAAGCAGACTAAAGCAAAGGTTGAGAGGGATTAATTTGAAAAATTTATAAATTTTCTTCAATATTTCTTCACAGAGGTAATCATTACCATTATTATTGGTTCATAAAAATTATAATTTACAAGAAATGATTGCTTTCTCTTTTTTTCTCATTTTTGTATTTTCTTCTTTTTAAGCATCTGGTTCCTTATTTGTGTTTTTTACTTTTATGGAATGGAAATGACCCTATATGTATTGATATGGTTAATGACTCCACTAGTAGTTAGGCAGAGTAAGGCTATCCAGTATAGGGAATAGTTTACAGAGCAGAGCACCAGCCCAACAACATGGACAGACACTTCTCCCATTGTCAGAGGTGACACAAGTAGACCAAGCCTCACAACTGTTATTAATTAAGAGGCACTCATTGTGTTTTAAGAATTGTGGAAAATTTATTCACAAAATATCCAAATTATCATTGAAGATTTAATAGTAGAGTATTACACAATGGAATTCACCAAGGAGATTAGGAAAGTTTGCAGAAACATTTTGCCTGTAAATATTATATTTTTCATAAAGAATAAAAACATAATATTTGAGGGTACAACATTATGAATAATGACATCTATTTATTACAGGCCTTATGTTCCAAATAGTTTTTGATCACAGAGGACTTACAAACTTCTAAAATATTAAGAGTGTTATGATATTTACAATTGCATTCCAGGATGAAATGAACATTTGCTATGATCAGAAACTGATTGGTTTCCATGATATAATAGGATAACTAAAAAAAATAAAAAACCCTCGAAATAGATTCAAATATTCCCCTCCTTGGAGCTAGACCCTATAATTCAATAGGAACTAATGATGAATTTGTGAACATTAATCACCATGTAATAATCATTATTTGTGGATCTTATAATCATTACTTGTGTATCTTCAATGATCCATATCAATTGAGATTTGCAAAAAGCAAAGTTCTTATTGGATTAAATGTGTACTACAGTCAAGCAAAAACAGTATTTTTAGAGTATCATGATAAAGTAGTTCCACATCATTTTTGGATAAAGTATAATAAAGAATTCTTTATTTGGGGGTAGCCTCTCAGATCAACAGTCCTCTCTATGAACAGGGAACAGGGAACATAATCAGGTTGACAAGAAGGAGAAAGACCATCTTTCTTGATGTGTTGTTATAGTATGCCAAGACCATGTCTAAATGGCCCAGCATCCATAACCATTGTGTTAAGAAATTCCCAGAGCACCTCTCCCTTTTGTTTAAATAAGAGAATTTTAAACCCAATGTAAAATTACATACAATAAGAAAAGATATCATAGATATCAAGTATAAAAATTAAAGTTACCAGAGAAACCCTGTCTCGAAAAACCAAAAAAATAGAGTAATATCCACCATAAACAATATGCAGAAAGATATGTATCCTGTTTCAATAAATACGCTATCCTATGGAACTAAGTCTTATATTAGAAATTAATTGGCCAAGTCATGAGAGGAATGTAACTATGACTACTTTGTATTCATCTCTACTGTAATCCTAAGAGGAAAATAATATTCCTTTAGTAAACATGAAGTACAAAGAAGCAACTTTCAAATGTGCAATAAATGACAGAGGCAACTGTCTATGTAGGCAATCACCCAAAGTCTCGTTTTCAACATTGGAGCATATAACATTTCCTAAGACCTAGAGTCACTGTCAGACCATTTTCAGAGGCAGCAAAAATTTTAAAATCATCTTACTCTGTCTTGGCAAAGGTTGGCATTTTTTTTCTTTGATCATGTTTGTCCAGTTCAGACATCGTGAATATTTTCAGCGTCAAGACATGGGGAGTTATTTGCACAAAGGCCAGTTTTGTCAAGCTCCAAGTGGATATTTTCAGTGCCACACATGATTTGGGTCAGAGACTGGTGCTGCCAGGAGGATGGATGTTTGTTTCCCTTATGTTCCCCTTGTTACTTAGCTTGTCTGAGGTCATGAGCTTTAGGCTACTCTTTGCTTTATTTGCTGTTCAGCGATGATTTCTACAAACCATCCTCATCATTCTGGTCTGTGTTAACTCACTCAGGATGGAGTTTTCTACTTTAATTCTTTTCCCTGAAATTTGAAGATGTCATTGTCCTTTATCACTGGAGAGCACCCCATTAGTTAAATATATCCACATTTTTTCCTAGTTTTTTTTTATGGGCATGAATTTAAGCCCATGCTGTTCTAATTATACTATATGCCTAAGGATGATAGTGTTAGAACCCAGACATTTGCCATTTTTTTACCTTATCATCTACTATTCAGAAAAGATAATTTAACGTTGGTGTTTACAGAACCATATGAAACTTTATGAGTTTGATATGTTTCATGATCGTTAGAGTAGTAAATAGTGTAGTCTGTGAGTTATAGTCTTTTTCTTATTTTTTTTTTTTTGCTTTTTTGGATACATTGTAACCTGAGACAGTTAACAACATGTTCATTTGTAAATTAAGAAACACAGAAGACATTTTCACAATACTCATTTTCTAAAGCAGTTGTGCTGGTATTTCCAATTCCAGAATATTAGAGAAGTGTAGAAAGAGGAAGTTCTCTGAGTATTCATGGCCAACTAGGCTAGAATGGCACATTACAGTCAAAAGAGAAATCAATCTCATATCCTCTAGTTCTAATAAACATCTGCATCAACCAGTATTTGCTTAATATAAAACAACTTTTGCACCAATAAAATTTCAAAAACTGGCACTAAATGCATTATTCTTGTAGTTTATCCAGTGCTAAAAATCCTAGTATTCCTATGACAGGACAAATGAAGCTGAACCCTTATTAAAGGGGCTATTTAATGTATTTAAATAATTGAAAAGGAAAGTTATATTTATTATCAAAGTGGCTCTCTATGAAATGTGCTATGTAACAATCGATGGCTTGAAATTGGTTGACATACAACTTACTTAAATAAATTCTCCTTTTATTGTATATTATATAATATATATATTACATATGTGTATATATATTTGTTTTAAAGGAACATAGGAGATTTAGAGAGAATTTCTAATATCTCAAATCTAGTTGTTTTTTAAATAAATGATTATAAATTATTATTTAGAGAATACTTATGTATATTAATTTCATGTAAGAAAAATATGAATGTTGCTTCATGGAAAGGTAAATGTGCAAACACCAATAAGCCTTAAAACGAGCAAACACAAATGTTAACAATTTAAATATATTTAATTTTTTCTGAAATCAATTAAACTGAAATCATTTCTTTAACATTAAGATATTGTGAGCTAAAATATTACAGTTGGTCTATGTGGGAGAGGGTTTAAAATCTACATTTCTTTCTAAAATCCACCCACTTCCTTCTATAGTACTCTAATCAATTTATATATATTATGTATTCTAATTAAACTACATGAAAAATATAATTGCATTTTATTTGTATATAATATCATAAAATGTAACCTATTTAATTATAATTTGACTGAATAAAAAAACGCACGTAAAATCAGATAATAAAATCACAAAGAATCAGAAGCAAGATACACTTGACAGCACAGATTCACAATCAAAAATCTCCAGACAGGAATGGAGGCTTCCATGTATATAGGTAGATTCCAGGCAAAAGCAGCTGCCAGCTGGCTCAACCTGTCACATTTTGTCAGTTTTATTGGCTGTTAACTGGAGGCAAAATGCAGGGTAATTACATTTTATCCTGTATTCCCCTGTCAATTGCTCTGCTTCTTTTCCCAATACAAGGTAAGGAGGGAGACACAGATGACTCATCAGCTCTGGATGAGATCATCAAGTTAATGTAGTCCTGTGCTTTCCGGTCCTTGTTATGAGATCTCTCTCCTTATTGGTTCCTACATGGCATAAAAAGGACTGCACTGAGGGATTTTGCCAGTGGGGCTTTGACTAAAGTCCTGCTCAAAGCTGGACTTTAGTCAAAGCCTCACTGTAAACAATACCAGAGAAGAGAATGTGTCTCAGAGACCTTTAGGATACAGAAGCAATAGGAAACACAAGGAATTTGTTAGAGTCCCCTGATTCTGTGCTAGAAATGTGCTAGAGACTGAAGCCACTGATTCAGCCATAAAATCTGCAATTCCAGGGTTAGCTATAAATTATGTATTTTCTGAAATGATGATTTTCTTAGCAAGTCTATTCATGACAACAATGCTGAAGCCTCACTACAATTGCGATGTTGGCAAATAGCCTCAGGCACCTGGGAATCTAAAATTTCAAGTATTAAATATTGCCAGGCGTGTTTGTGGACGCTGACATCGCGTTTCTGAATGTGATACCAGTAAGCTGCATTCGGCAGCACAGTGTCTCAATCTGCCGTCAGCAGAGAGAAATGAAAATTTCAGGTAGATAGGCAGGATACAGACCCAAGAATTCAGATACGTGATCACCCCCTAATTACCTCATAATGATTTCTCTTTTGATAATTGGATTCTCCTCCTATGTAAACTAAATCATTTTCTGTCATCTACTTTCACTGTCATATTTTTCTGCCGGAGCAAACATTGAGATGGGAGGGAGAAATGCGTCAGCGGCTCTGATGCAGATCTCCAAGGTTACCACAGGCTTCTTTCCTATTGGTGGAATTGAGATCATTCTCGTTATTGTTCCGGGGAAAATTTGAATGCACACACTCCTTAAGAGGATTCAAAGTTACGGAAAAATAATAATATTGTCAGCATATTGGGTCCTTCCTACTCGGGCTCTGGATATATGCCAGCTCCGAGCTGCAAATATTTATAACTAAAATCCGAATGTATATTGGCCCAAACTCAGCAGACTGCTCCTGACATCTATATGACTAAAAATCCAGGGTAATTAGCAGTCAGGTACAGGTATATTCCCAGTATTACTGTTTGGAGTAACCAGTTATGATGGTCTTTGCATCATGTCCATCATTGCTTCTGAAAACTCCCCTTTAAATTTGTGGCACCAATATTTTGTCTTGAACACTGCAGCATCTGCAAAGAAATAATTCCCTTAATGTTTTAGTATGACATTATCAAGGGGAGTCATGCCCTTTCCTCTTTTCTCTGAGTTGCATTGTGAAAATTGGTATGACATTGCAGGCTTTTTTTTATGAAAACAGAATCATTAATCATATTATGTAGTAACATATAAAAGCACTACCCTACCTGTCACCAAAGATGAAATTTCTGATTGTGCTATCACTATTTGCTAACACTATAGATTATGCTCGATATTTGCAATTGGCATATTTTTCATTCTGTCAGTTATATAGCTACAGTTCTAAAAAATCTAAGAGAAAAAATTTAGACATGTCTATGCATATGTAACCAGTAATACCCTCTGATGATAAATTTTGACAAATTATGACATTTGAATTAACTGAAGAAATCATGCATTTTACCTTGATAGGTTGTAGTCTTGTTAGTTGTGGGCTTGACCTTAACATAATAGGATGATTATAAGTAGAAATTATAGATATATTAATGGTTTAAGAGACTGGTACTCATATCATAATAGTGTAAAATATTGATTAAATATTTTATCTGTAAGATAAACAGTAAAACTTAATTTTATTAATTCTTTGTAGATTTGTATTGGTGTCTCCTGAATGTTGCTCTTCTTTGATATATGTGTGGATTATATAAAAACAGCAAAGACACTGTAGTTATCCTATGGTTTTAGTTCAGGATTCAGATGAAAATTGTTGAATCTGTAAGAATACAAAATATACAATCAGAGGAAAGAATGTAGTAGTTAGTTATATATAAATATATCAGTGTCTACTCTAAATAATAACCCTTAGGTTATTTTCTGCTTTTATATTAAAATAATCACAGACTCCCTGAGGGCTCTGTCCATGAACTGGTAATTTGAAATATTAACTACTGGATCTATTTCTAATATATAGTTGTGAAAAAAACTGGTATACAAACATGATCATGTTATCCCAGGACATTAATCATATACAGTAAATGCAGGAGCTCTGAGATTTACTTACCTGTTTGCATACCGCATGTGGCAAATTTCTAGGCTGTGGCATGTTATTATACATTATGTATATATATACACTTGTATTATTGAATTTAAATTGTGTACATTTGCATATGCAATATTTTCATTACAAAATCCAGAGAATGTTCTACTGTATTATGAGGAACATTTTGAATTCATAATAATATCAAAATGGCTTGTATTATTTACAGAAACGATAAAGGGGAAAGATAGATTTTCTCAGGTATGCTAGCTTTGAAGTGATTCCCATGTGCTAGAAGAATTCCCCATGTTCAGACACACACACACATTTTCCCTGAAGTCAGATGTCACTAAAAAGAGAGAACAGATAAATGACCTGAGAATGGAGTACTAATAATGGTGATTACAGGGAAAATCTAGAGAAGGCATTGTAGTGAATTTTATCAAAATTTAAATGTTAATATAAAAAAGCTTAAAACATTTTTAAAAATATTAATTGAAACTATTACTCTGAAATCAATGTCAAAATGTGTACACATATGTGAAACACTAATACAAGCATGCAGACAATTGTGAAATTTTGAAAATAATACGTATATTGTGTTTTTTCCAAATGAAAACATCAAATTGTTGCTAAATTATCATGACATTGTTAGATACAATTTTGTAATGTTTGCATATTCAGACTGGGTTTCAAAATAAGATTCCTATTTAGAAAATATCCTTATTATTACATAATTTTTATGAAAAATACATACATATTGGTGTAGGGGATCCTTCTGTTTACGTGTTGCTTTCACTGGTTATTGAATAAAAAAAAACTGTCTAGGCCTTTTGACAGGGGAGAACTTAGGTAGGCAGGGAAAACAAGAACTGAATGCAGGAAAAAAAAAAAAAACCAGAGGAGCTGTCATGGAGCCACCAGAGTCAGTTATGCTGAATCTTTCCCGGTAAGCCACTGTCTTGTAAGAATATATAGATTGATAGAAATGGGTAAAATCAAGGTGTGAGAGTTAGCGAATTAGAGTCTAGAGCAAATGGGTTAAGCAGTATTTTAACTAATATAATTTCTGTTTTGTTATTTCGGGCTAAGCAAGCTACGTGGCTGGGAAGTACAAGCAGCCTTTCCCAGTAACAATTGGTGCTCAACGTGATCAACTAATTCAATAAAATATATGAACTACAAAAGATCTGAATAAATACAACAGCTCATTAAATTTATTTTCTTGCAAATAGAAATGCTTACATATAATCTCACACTCTATACACATTGTGGCATTTATGTGTATCCATTTTTATCACCAGAGTTTCAAAAACACAATTTCAGCAATCTCAATCCATTTACACTTGGTGAGCACTAGCAGCTCCAATATCATCTCGTCTGGTAATTTCTGGTCAATCCACTACACAAAACTTTCAGGAAGATATTGTGGTTCATTTTCTTCCTGTAAACACACACAAACACACTCACACACACGCATGCGTAGGCATGCACTTGACCAAATATGATAACAGGGTTTAGTCCTTTTGATAATCCATTGCAATGGTTTTTCCATTTTGTTTTAGACAAAAATCTCTTCTACACCATCATGCCAAAATCTATGCAAGGTATAAGGCTTGTGGGAATCCACATTTAGAAAATTTAAAATAAAAAGTGCATAATGCATTATGTGGTGACTGAGGATAACTCTCGTTTATTTATTTATTGAAATTGTGTATTCAAGAAGCCAGGGGGAATACTCCACTTGACTCAGCACTTGACTGTCAGCATCAATATATGACCTGGGAAAAATAGGGTCACTTCTCCTTTTAATAATCTCACTGCATTGCTCAAGATTTTCCATAGAAAATTTTAAAATAGGCACAGTCACTCAATATCTACCCATCATTTCTGAAATTCCTTCAAAGTTTGCAAGTTATCAATCCTAATTATGAATTACTGAGTCTTAATTTCTTTAGAATAAGATATATGTCCTGAAAATGGAAAGGTGGCTTGCTGAAAATATTTTGAGTATTTTGTATTGCATGAGCCACACATATCTGGCATAATATTACACTGTTTGACATTACCTGAAGCAACACTTATCAATGATATCTCCTAATTTGCTCCTTTAATTGGCTGATGGAACACTAGTTGAAAATATTTGGGAACCAAAGGGATAGTAAAAACAATCTATAAAATCTAAAATATTTTATAGGTATCATTTGGACCATATCTTAATGAGAAGGTAATCCAGTTTAGTCTCTAAAGCTCAACCTAGGTGCACGGTCTCATTAACTATTTATAATTTTTGTATCAGTTTCCATTTTGCAGATTTCTATGTTGTGAGAGTACATATTTACCTGTTCAACCCTGCAAAGCAGCAGCCATAACTAGTCCTTGGGTGTATGAATTTAAAATTCCTCAACAGTTTTGAGTATGATCATAAATGACACCTTTATTTCTAAAAGATGTCAAAACAGCATGATAAATTATGTTAGTACTCTCATAGGCTACCTGTTTAATAATAAAAAAAATCTACCTTCAGGATCCCTAATTATTCTTACTGATAGCTGCATCAGCATGCAGACAAAAATCCTGGAACAACTCAACAGGACCCTGTATTATTTAAAACAAGTCATCTGTCTGCTCTCCTGAAGGAAGAAAGTAATTCCAAGAACTACTTGGGCCAGATTACTCACAGCTGTAGCCTGCCTTTGTCCTGAAAACTCAGTTTTTCTCATCAGGTAGACTTTTCCTGTCAGGCAAGCTTTGGTCATCTGTTTTCAATCCCTGGAGTATAACTTCTAAATCCATATACTCTAGCAGCATGTGTAAAAGGAGAAAATTGATCAAACTGAGCTTAGGTTGCTTTTATTAATTTGCCTTCTTTTAACAGTTTCAGGCCTTGTTATCTGGGTAGATTTCCCTGATCATCTTATTGCTCTATTCTAGAAATACTTGAAAACCCTGAACATCTTCACACTGGCTCACTCCTTCTTTGGAAACTAGCTTGTATGAGGAATGCACAAAAAAATTTGGGTGTTTACCTTGCTCCAGGAGATCTCTCCACCATAGATGGATCTAAAGCAGCTACTATCGTAGAAGTGTAATGCTTTTATGACAGGAGATTTTCAGAGACTTCCACTTCTGTAAAAAGTGAAATTACTAAGTCTCTGAGACCTTTTAGCTCCTGTTATAGCTTTCCATCCTCTTTGACTCTTAGAATTCCTAGTCAAAAGTGCATGACTTTAAAGATCCTCACTATAGTACTTCATGGCTTCTTCATCCACTTCATAGGGTCTGATTGGTTGTATCACAGTCACATAAATACTTCTTATACTATCAGCTCCTGATACCTAATCTCCTATTTTAATTGGCAGTGGACATGGTTAGCACATGGTTTAGGTAATGTGTGGTCGATAAATTCCCACAGTAGCGAGCATAGATGGGTTAGTATTGGCATAAGCAGGTGATCAGGAAGGGGGGAGGTTTTAGGTGGGAGGCTGGGGGCTTAGAATGGGCTGCCCATACATTAGTTCAAAAGGTGAGATAAAAAGTGGACTTTTAGGGAGGGCTCTAAGCCTGAGGAGGGACAGAGGTAGGAGTCTTACCCAGTCGAGGTCAAGTTCCTGGGACATTTTTACAAGGGTATCTTAAAGAACGGTTAGTCCATTCTACCTTACCTGAAGACTGAGGGTGGTATGGGATATGGAAATGCCAGGGAATATTAAGAGCCTTGGTCAGGTTTTGAGAGATCTGGGAAGTGAACTCAGGGCCATTATCTGACTGAAGAGAGGTTGGAATTACAAACCAGGGAATGATTTCTCGGAGAAGAACATTGGAGACTGTGGGGGCTCTCTTGTTGGTGGTGTGGAAGGCTTCAACCCACCCAGACATTGTATCCACCAAAACCAGGAGATATTTAATTCTTTTGATTGTGGGCATATGAGTAAAATCCAGCTGCCAGTCAGTTCCCGGAAGGGAGCCCTTGCCTGGTGAATAGGAAAAGGGAAGCAAAGGTATTTGGTCTTGAGGTCTGACTTCTGGATGATCTGACAGGAGGCAGTGATAGCCTTTAGGAACCTGATATCCTCAGGGGTGGGTTGGAGATGAGCCCTAACAAAATGAAGTAGAGCTTTGTTATTAGGATGAAAAAGCTGATGTAGGTAGGACAGGATCTATTGGGTGTCAGGAGGTGTCTGTGAGAGTGTGGGCTGCAAGGTAAGGACTCCCTGAGGTGACTGAGATAGATCTGGGCTCTGGAGTGCTGCTGTCTTAGCTGCTCTGTCACCCCAATTATTTCCCTTAGAAACAATGGAACTGTCGGACTGGTGAGATAACTTTAGGGAGAGGGGATGCTTTTAAGAGGTTCATAATATAACTTGAGTTAGTTATGGATCCTCCTGTTGTCATAAGAAGCCCGTGATCCTTCCAGATAGATGTGTGGGACTGGAGAATATGAAACACATACTTACAGTCTGTGTAAACATTTAAAGATTGTCCCTCGGCTAAATGAAAGGCACGGGTGAGAGCTATCAGCTCAGCCTGCTGGTTAGTAGTATGGGCTGGGAGTGCCCCTGCCATGACTTTCTCTGTATCTGATACTATGGCATAGCCTACTCTGCGGATCCTATCACATAAAAAGAAGTTGCTATCTGTGTCCTAGGTATAAGTGGCCTTGGTCAGTTCGCCCTCCTGTATATTTGAGGGGTGGGGCAGTAGATTATCTAAGGTCTCTAAGCAGGAATGAGATGGGGAATCATTAACCTTAGGTTGAGGTAGAAGATTTGAGATATTAAGGGGTGGGCAGCATTGAAAGGTGAGACTGGCATCTTCTACCAGTGCCTTCTGGAGGGAAAGGATTCAGGAAAAGGGTAGGGTTTGTAAGCTTTTGTAAGTTAAGAGGTTAGACAGATTATGGTGAGAGAAGACTTTGGTGGGTGCTCCAAAGTGTAGTTTCTTTGACTCATGAATAGGAAGCTCAGCAGCCACCAATGCACGTATGCAGGGTGCCCACCCCGAGGGGCAAGGTCCATCTTCTTTTACAGGTATGCTACAGGCACAAGAGAAGGTCCCAATTGATGTCCTAAGACCCCAAGGGCATATCCCTCCTTTTCTGTTACATAAAGAGAAAAAGTACAAGTTCAATCCAAGAGATGAAGAGCTGGAGCCTGGATAAGGGTCTGTTAGAGTCTCTGGAAGGGTTTCGTACCAGGGCGGAGAAAGGGCTCATACAGGGAGCCAAGAGCTGCTTCGAATAAGGGACAGGCAAGGAGAGAAAAGGAGGTGATTTAGGAAAGCAGGAAACCAGCCACTCCCAGGAATGAAAAGACCTCTTCTTTGCTGGAAGGAACTGCAAGAGATTGAATTAGATTTTTTTTTTGTCCAGAGTGATAGCCTTTTGGGTTGGGGTTATGGCTAATCCCAAATGTGTTACCTGAGTGCTGGACAATTGGACCTTAGAAGGTTAGATCCTTTATCCCCTTTTGGATAGGAAATTTAATAGGTCTGTGGTGTCTGTCTTGCTGATCTCCAAAGACGGGCTGCATAGGAGAATGTCGTCTACATACTGAATTAGTTTTGATTTATGGAGAGACAGTGAAAGCAGATCAAAGGCCAAAGCCTGGCCAAAGAGATGTGGGCTGTCCCAGAATCCTGGAGAAGAATGGTCCAGGTGAGCTGCATTGAAATATTAGTGTCAGGATCAGTCCAGGTGAAGGCAAAGATGTTTTGAGATTGAGGGCTGAGGGCAATGGAGAAAAATCATCCTTGAGGTCTAGAACTGAGAAGTGAGAGGTTCCTGGAGGAATGTTGGACAGAAGGGTAAGGGGATTAGGGATGACTGGGTGAAGAAGAACAACAGCAAAGTTAATGAGCCGGAGGTCCTGAACCAAATGATAAGTTCCCTTAGATTTTTTAAAAGCAAGTATAGGGGTATTAAAGGGGGAGGATGTGGTGCAGAGCAGCCTTTTCCTCAAAAGGTCAGAGATAATAGGTTTAAGTCCTCTGAGGCTCTGGGAAGAGAGGTGTTACTGAGCTTGAGTAATATACTTGGTGTGGTTTTGCAACTGAATAAACAATCGGGGATTGGTGTTTAGCTATGGTGGGATTTTGGGTGTCCATCACTAGAGGATCCACTTGGGAGCCTGGAAGAGGAAAAGATGCTTTAGTGTCAGAAGGTTGGGGAGCCAGGAGAAGATGAACTGCATCACTGACGAATCTGGAATAAAGCGAATGGGGGGATTGAAAGAAATGGAGGCTCCACCCTTAGTTAAAAGGTCCCTCCCCATAAGGGATATTGGACAAGTTGTCATAACTAAGAATGAATGAGTGAGAAAAATACTTCTAAACACACAATTGAGTGGTGGAGTCTGTTGAGGTAAATAAGGCTGTCCCCGTTTCCCAACAATAGGGGAACTTGAAGAAGAGGTTGGCCCCCAGAATTTCCTCAGAACTGAATATATTGCTCTGGTATCCAAGAGGAATGAGCTGTGCCATCCTGACACAGTGAGAAGTACCCATGGCTCCTGATTGCAGATGACAGTGGCAGTCAGGTCATTAAGGAAGGATCCCTGGTAACTTCAGTCATCCAGAGCCAAGCCCAAGAGGTCAACCTTGGAATTTTTAGGGTCTAATGGCTCCATGCTACCAAGCACATGAGGACAATCTACAGACAAGTGACCTTCCCTGTGACACCTTGGGCAAGGTCCCCTATGACTTCGATGGGGATTAGGGCATCCTCAGACCCAGTGACCCATCTTACCACACTTGAAGCATGGACCTGGTGGTTCATGATCCCTTGGAGGTGGGCGAGCAGCACGAACAGGACAGGACTGGTAGCCTGTCACCTTGGTCATTTGAGCAGCCAAGGCTATCACGTGGCAGTGATTGCGAGCTATATTGTGTCGTGCATGGTACACTTTGAAAGCTGTCTCCAGGACTTCTGCCTGTGGGGTTAAAGGGCCCTTCTCCAAACGCCTGATCTTGGCCTTGATGTCTGAATAACGAAGTGAGTTATTAAAAGTGATTTAAAAAGTGAATCATTAGTAACTATCTGCCCTTCGGGGATTCTGGGTTCAAGTTCATGAATTGCAACAGGGCTTTCATAAGGCGTTCCAAAAATGCAGAAGGATTTTCCTTTGTATCCTGAATAATCTCTGAAAGTTTAGAATAATTTACTGGCTTAAGGACAGCCTTACAGAGGCCTGTCATGAGACATATTAAAAACCATTCCCTGGGGCATGGGGCTAAATGGAAATGGGGTGAGAAACATGATAAGGGGAGAATGGGGGGAGCTTGGGGGAATGGGATGGTTGGGATAAAGGAAGGGTGGACACGGGAGCCGAGAAATCTACATCCTAATTATGTGAGCCATCTTAGGGTTGGCAAGAGACTTGACTTTAGAAGGGCTCGCAGGTGTCCAGGGAGATGTCCCCAGCTAGTACATTGAGCAACTGAGGAGAGGGAACCTGAAATGACCCTATCCTATAGCCATAGTGGTGAATATCTTGCATATCTCCTTAGAATCCTCATCTGGCAATGGATCGAGACAGAGACAAAGACCAAATTGGAGTACTGGACTGAGCTTTTCAAATCCAAATGAGGAGCAGAAGGAGGGAGAACATGAGCAAGGAAGTCAGGACCATGAGGAGTGCACCCATCCATGGTAACAGTGGAACTGATCTATTGGGAGCTCACCAAGGCCAGCGGGATTGGGACTGAATAAGCATAGAATGAATCCGGACTTTCTGAATGTGGCAGACAATGAAGGCTGTTGGGAATCTGGACTGCTCTTCATTCTCGAGAGGGAGGGGGAATGGAGTGGAGGGAGGGGGAGAAGGGTAGGGGAGTAGGGAGGAGGTGATGTGTGCGAGGAGGTGGAGGGAAATGGGAACCACTAAAAATAAATAAAATAAACAAAAAAAATTGGTCCCTGGCCAAGATCCCACCCGGTCTGTTATAGTCAAATTGTGGTTCTTGGTCTGGGACCACTTCTGCCCACAGAGGGTGGGACTCTAGAGTTAGGTGAACTTCATCAGCGTGTTGTCTGGCCTGCTCCCAGACCCACCTGCTCTCCTTAGGAAGCAAGTTATTAGACAGGATCATAAAAATGTCGTGGAAAGTAAAGTTGTAGGATTGGGTAATATATTGAAATTCTTTTATAAAAGTGGTTGGATTAGATGTATAGGACCAAGTAATTTGGCTATATGGGAAAGTTCTGACAGGAAAACGAACATGAACCTGAACCAATCCATCTGCGCCAGCCACCTCCCGCAGCAGCAGGATAGCAGCAGGCTTGGCTTGTTTAGGATTAGGCTCCATGGCAGCACGTGACCATGTGAGCAGAGAAGTGAAGGAAGGTGCCATCACGAGACGGCTGTCAGGAGAGGAAGGGGAACCTGGCGGAGCTTTGGAAGACTGAGAAAGCAGAGTGGGGCAGGAGGGAGATGGGGAAAATGAATCTGAAGAGGTTTCTGATGACCTGTGTGACCTACGATGAAGAGAGGGGGTTGGGAGGAAGGGGAGACTGAGGAGCCAGATGGAGACCTGCTGGCAGAAGAAGGGTGTTTAAGTGTGATTCTTTTAGATCTGGAATAGGATTTGGGTGGGGTCTCCGGGGACCTAGAAGGAGAAAGGTTAGGTGAGGTTCTCTTATGCCTGGACCTGGAAGATTTACATGAGATTTCTAGAGACCTAGAACTGGAAGGTTTACGTGAGGTGTCATAGTGAGAAAGCTCAGGTGAGGGCTTTGTATGCCTGGAAGAAACTTTATAAGAAGAAGGCTTAGGTGAAGTGTTGCTTGACCGGGCAGAGTGGGAGGAGGTGGCTCTCTGAGACCTGGAAGGACCTGAAGCTGGAGGTTCATCGGCTGGGTCCATAGCAGGAGTGGAAGGTTCCAGAGTAGAAGATGGCATAGCTAAATCATATGAGCAGGTGAACAGTGAGCAAGAACAGAGGGGTCAGTCTTAAGAGCCATAAAAAAGAAAGCCTAGACCACTCCCCACAGCAGGTACCGCTCCCTACTTGCCTTCCTTCCCCTTCATAACCCATGTTAGTGTTGCCCATATGCTTGTACCAACACCCCTAAAGAAAAGTAGCCCCCAACCCTGACTTGGGCCGCCACCGCCAATAGCTCCTCAGCTAACATGGGGCCTTGTGAGCCGCTGTGCCTTTTCCACACCTGTGCTTCTGTTTTGGAGTGTAGATAACTTAACAGAGGGAATTAAGGCGAGAGGCTGAAGAGCATCCAATAGTCGGCCTAGGGGCAAAGATGGGGGAATAGCTTTCGATGACTTGGCACCCTTGGCTAAAGACGTGGAGACGCCCGCAAAAAAAAAAAAAAAAAAAAAAAAGAAAAGAAAAGAAAAGAAAAAAGGGGCACCTCAAGCCATAAGGTGAGATGCAGATGAACGAACACTCAGGCCCTGTTATCAGTCATCTGAGCTTACAGGGGGAATGCTAACGGTCAGCTGAACCAGCTCTAGCCTCTGACAGGATAGTATTCCCAGGATGGTCTGGTTTAGCCAAGGCCAAGCCACCCCATAGTGGCGGCGTACACCTTAACGAGCTGTACGGATATTAGAGAGGACGCTGAACATAGCAGAAAATGAGGACTACTGAGAACCCAAGAACAATGACAATGGGTTTTTGATCCTACTGCACATACTGGATTTGTGGGAGCCTAGACAGTTTGGATGCTCACCTTACTATACCTGGATTGAGGTGGGTGGACCTTGGACTTCCCACAGGGCAGGGAACCCTTATTGCTCTTTGGGCTGATGAGGGAAGGGGACTTGATTGGGGGAGGGGAAGGGAAATGGGAGGCAGAGGCAGGGAAGAGACAGCAATCTTTAATAAATAAATAAATAAATAAGTTTTAAAAAAAGGAAAAAAAAGGGGGAGAGAAGGAAAGAGACCAGGGGGGACACTAAACCCCCAGGGGCAGGTGGGTGAGGGGCTGGCTAGGCCAAGCTCTTTCAGATGGGTTTAGCCAAGGATGGAAGCCTGGAGTGAATGCTAGCAAAGGGAACAACCAACCAGGAAGTTCCCCCGACCCCAGAAAGCAGTTGGGATTGCCAGGAGCTCAAACAGACAATCTCTGGGTTAAAAGGGGCAGTGCAGCTAGCCGAAAGGGAAAACTCAAAATTAAGCTGGTGGTGGTAGCGGGACCGCATTCAGGAAGATGGAATATGTGGGTCTCATTGTGGAGTGGTCTTCGGTCCTGACAGTGCCCCGGAGTGACGATGGAACTCAGGGTGGTGCCAGAAGCCTAAGCTCCTGCCCCAAGTGGAGATCTGGGTCAGGCAGGTCTCCTGAGTTGTTCGTTACCAAATGTTCTTCTTCTACCCAGACAAGTGTTCTTCTTCTTCTCAGGGAGACAAAAGGAGGGCACAAGACACAGCAAAACCCACGTGGCGCGAGGTTTATTGCAGGGTGCATAACAGTAAAGGGAGAAAAGGGAAAGAGGACTAAGATATGGCATTCCAGCTTTTAAAGGGTCGCCCATGCACATGCATCAAACGCCACTTTCTGCACCTGCACAGCCTTTGCGTGGAAAGCTAGGTGCTCCCGGGAAAGGTAGTTCCCCAGACGAGTGATGCTCAGGGGTCTTCTGGGGAATAACACTGATGGTGCACAACGTTAATCCCAGCACTTGGGACTCAAGAGTCACAGGCAGAAGGATCTCTGCGAGTTTTAGTCCCGCCTTGTCTACAAAGCTAGTTCCATGACAGGCTGCAAGTAACAGAGAAACCACTTCTTGAAAAACCGATAAACTAAAAGAATATCTTTAGATTCACATTTTGATGCCTTTAAAATATATGTTTCCATATACCATAGGAGCCCATGAATCCAATGTCCATCTGCCATACCTGTATCACATTCAGTTATTTGATTTTAATTTAATTATTTTCTTTTGCTTTTTTTCCAGCATCACTGCAGCCTCTATGTCTCCCATTTCACCCCTACATTTGGACAACCTTTTACTCTGTTTCTCCACTGTATTCTCACAATATGAGGGAGGTATCTCATGGACAACAGCAAAGCTTGGTATAAAAACTTGCCATAACACTAGGCATCTCTCCCTATTTATGCAGAAAAAATGCAATCCGGCATGAGGAACAGGTTTCAAAGTATCAGCGAAAGCCACAGAGACAAATCATTCTCTCACTGCCAGGTGTCAGACAAACAGATCAAGCATCACAACAGTCACAAATAAGCAGAGGAAATAAGTGGGTCTCATGAAGGCACCATGGTTTTTGCTATATCCCGCAGATATTTCTGAAAGTCATTCAAACCTTGTCATCTTTCTCTTTTAATTTCAAATTTCTGAGGATTAATTTCTTTTGGATAAGCATATATTCCAAAATATTCAAAAGATATCTGTCTTTGTACTTTCATTGGGGTAATTACTAACTCTAAAAAGACAGGATTCTGCTGAAGCTGACAATATATTACAAACAAACTTACTTCATTTAAATGGACAAGCAAGTCACCATCCTTAAAGGATTATAAAAACTTGTGGAAATGGATTTGTCATATTTTGTGGAGCCTGAGCCACATATTTCTGGCATAATAGAAAACATTTTGTAATACCCTGAGGCAAGATATTCTAATGATATCTTCTAATTGGTTTTTTGAAAACTGATGAAACACTAACTGCATATCTTTGACAATTTCAGTGAGCCCATAGAATGGTATAAAAAAACTTTTAAATATAGAACAACATTATAGGTATCTTTTGTTATGGAAGAAATAGAAGGCAATGCAAGATGTATAGCTGCAATTAGCTTTTATTAACAATTCTTAAATCTTATATCAATCTTCAATTTCCAGATTTCTTTGTCAGGAGGAACATCTTTAACTGTTTTATTCTATAAAACAGAAGTCATAACTAGGCACTGGCTATACGAGTGTCCAATATCTGAGGATATTCAAATAAAATCAGAAATAATACTCTTACTTCTAAATGGTCTCAAAGCAGACATAAATACTAAAATAGTATAGTCATAGGTTAGCTTTACTTCTCAAGCATCTAATTTCTGTGTCTCCAATTAATCTGTTTGGTTACTGCAGCATCATGAAACAATTCATCAGGTTCCTAAATTAATTGACGTAAGTCTTCTGTCTGCTCTCCAGAAGAGAGAAGTTATTCCAGGCTTTCTTGTCATTGAAATAACTTGGGCATATACTGCTATTTCAAAATTTAATTGCTGATTTCTTTTTTTTTTTCGAGACAGGGTTTCTCTGTGGTCTTGGAGCCTGTCCTGGAACTAGCTCTTGTAGACCAGGCTGGTCTCGAACTCACAGAGATCCGCCTGCCTCTGCCTCCCGAAGTGCTGGGATTAAAGGCGTGCGCCACCACCGCCCGGCGCTGATTTCTTTTTCTATGAAGTCACTTACCAGTAAGCATATGAAAAAAAAAAGGAATTTGTTGGGTCAGATTTCTCAGATCTATGACCCAACATCTTTCCTCATGTTTGATTTCAACAACAGATATTCTCTATCTGACAGGCAAGCTTTCTCCAATTGCTTTCAATTTCCATAGTGTAAGGCTTCTAAAATCATGTACTCCAGAAGCATTTGCGTCAAAGGAGCATTTGGGCCATACTGAGCTCGAGTTGCTTTTAATTCTTTGAGTTGTTTGAATGGGCTCAGGGCAACTAAGTTATTATTTGTCCTGCACATATCTTTGCTCTATTGCTAATAACATTTATACTTTCTCTCCTCAGCAGGTACCTTCTCTGAAACTAGCTTGCTTGAGAGATACACAACACATCTGGGTGTTTGTACTACTCCAGGTCTCTGTATCATTGCTTGATAAACCAGCCCTTGGCTAAGAAGATGAGTGCTTTTGTGATAAGAGGAGATTTACAGAGTTTCCAATTCTGTGAAGGTAATATTGCTAAATTCCTCAAGCTTCTTAGATCCTGCCTAATTATTCCACCAGTTTCTACTTCTCAGCATTGCTCACCAGAAGCAAAGGACTTGAAAACTCCCTATTCTTGTTCTTAGCAGTGTCTACACACGGGCACAGGCTGATCATAATCACACAGTACTATAAATGTTTCCTCTCATAACAGCACCTGTGGTGGATATGAGTGTCCAGTCTGACTTCTAACTATTGCAGGCAGAACTACGTTTTACCTATTTTGTACAAATACAAACTCTCCCTTATATGTCCCCTTAAATGAAAGGAATACTTTGTGCTAATTTCAGGTTATAACGGTCTTGGTATTTCACCTCAATTTTTCTGTGTCCAAGGTGCCATGCTTGGGAAATCAAAGGGTGAGTTTTTCTACAATTTCTAAAAATTTCTGTTTTTGAAATTGACCCACCTAAGCTCCTATAGCTTGTAAATTATCTTCAAGGCAATTGCATAGTCACTTAACGACTTTTTTTCTGTCACAATACAAATTTCTTTACAATTATAGTCTCGTTACTCAACCCATGTTCACTTTTACTTTTTTTTCCTAAGCACTTACTCTTTACTGAACACCTGTGTTATCCTCTACTTTTTAGTATTGATCAAGCAATACATCTATAGTCCAGTTTCACTTCTGAGGAGCCATCACTTAGTGTCCTGACCTACCCATTTCCAAACTTGTAGAAGGGATAAGGATTAGGATAAAATTTTATAAGAAAAACTATATAGATATTTAAGGACACCCAATGAATACTGTTATATGTCTC
Source organism: Microtus agrestis (assembly GCA_902806775.1). Classification (NCBI taxonomy): domain Eukaryota; kingdom Metazoa; phylum Chordata; class Mammalia; order Rodentia; family Cricetidae; genus Microtus; species Microtus agrestis. The sequence continues at coordinate 8,461 of CADCXT010004349.1, read as the reverse complement.
AAGTTGATTATTCAAAGTTCATATATATCTCAGTCCAAAGATGTTTTAGGAGGCAAGACTTCCTGACCACGATACAAAGAACAAACAAAGTAATATTCTCTCAAAATCACCAAACAGGGAGCAACCGCACCCTGAGTCAAAATACCATTTTTTTCTCACAATGTCCTATAACAACACCATAAGTCAAATCATCCTAGCTTATACCCTTCAAGAAACAAGTGTAGATCTGGACTCTCTGACCATTAGTTCTATCTACTCCCTGCCTACCTAAGTTGTGTCCTATCATCAAGGCCATAGCAGTTTCTTTATTCATTACAATGAAAGAAACACACAAACATAAGGAACTCCCATACCAATCTGTAAATGAGTTAAGTACAGAGTGATATTTCTTAGTATGTGTTGCTAATCTAAACCAGCATATATGCTTTAAAGATATATTGTCTTCCAAATTTGGTTCTTCTTGTATATTTGTGTATAATTCATTCTATCATTTTATATGTAATATGAAATTATAATTTGACTGCATAAAAACTACAAATATAAAGAGACAAAACCTGATCACAACAAATCAGAAGACAGATACATTGGCAGCCCAGATTCACAATGAAAAACCTCCAGACAGGAATGAAGGCTTCCATGTATATAGGTAAATTTGAGGCAAAAGCAGCTGCTGGCTCACACAACCTGTCACATTTTGAGAGTTTTGTAGGATGTTAACTGGAGGCAAAACGCAGTGTAAAGTACATTTTATTCTGTGTTCCCCTGTCATTTGCTCTACTTCATTTCACAACACACAGGGAGAAATGACTCATCAGCTTTGGATAAGATCACCATGTTCAATGCAGTCCTTTGATTTCCAGTCCTTTGTTTGAGATCTCTCTCCTTATTGGTTCTTAGATGGCACAGTGTTTCTGCCATCTTAAGATATAAATGTATGAAACTTTCAAGCAGTTTTAAAAGCATGAAACATCAAATCATAGAACACACAGCCTCTTATTTTCTATAGAAAGATCTTCCCTGCACAAGTTATTTTCCTACTAGTGCCAAAGATCATCTCTGATCAGAGGGTCAAATTATGATCAAATATATGAAAATATCTATATTTCACTAGACTATTGATGTGGGAGTGTCATATATCAATCTGTTGATTTCATTGGTTAAATAAACTGCCTTGGCCCTGATAGGTAGGAACATTATATCTTTTGTTTGAGGAGCTCCTCACAGTCTTTTCATTAATGATGGACGCAGGGACCCAATGACGGGAGTTAGTGTGGATCCTCGCCTGAATAGCACACCATACAGAGGTTGTAGAAACCGGCTCAACATGGCATGGTACAGGTATGAGGGCGCTCTCCACATGGCCTAAGACGGGGTGCCCTGTGATCTGTTTACTTTAATCCTGCTAGATGCCTTTTATTTGAGGAGCTCCAAGGATGGGCGACTTATGGCAGGATAATCCCCCAACCTAAGACAGGGCCCTGGGAACCCTAGGATGGGTAAGGGGGAAAGAAAAAAGGCCTGGTCCCCACTCGACCTAAGAATCATCAGGCACCCCTATGTTCCCAGGAGAGGTAAATTGCTTCACCACTTGAGAGGAGGGTCTCTCCTTATCTCAGTCCCTTCTCCTTTAGATCTGACACCATGGTTGACTCTGACTGGTGCTCTCCACGTAATAACTACCTGCCTTTATATAAGAGAAAGAGGGATCTGTTGGGAGCCGTTTCCCCCTAAAAATCATTACAGGAACCATCACCCTGGCGAGTCTGCAGGGAACCCCACACCCATAATTGTGCTAAGAATAGTTCTGTTGCCCCACACCCAATTAAAGCTGTTAATGGAGAAAAAAATAAATAAATAAAAAAAGAAAAAAATCAATAAATAAATTTAATAAAAAAAAGAATCTTGAAACGTAGTGTTTAGAACCCTGATATTAGCATCAGAGTTGCCAGATTAGTTTGAAATCTAGTATTATAAAATGATCTGACTTAAAACCACACTATTTTATTTCTGTCTGTCTGTCAGTGCATGATGTGTATACATGCACGTGTGTCTGGAGGCGTCCAAGTATCAGAAGACATTACCTAATTCTTTGGAGTTGGAATTACGGGTGCTTGAGGGCCACACAATGTGTGTGCTTGGATCTAAACTATGTTCCTGTGATAAAGTAAGCATTTCTAACTGCTGAGCTGTGTCTACCATCTCTGTTTCATAGCCTTTTGACATACAATGGAACCATCACTCTTCCTATATTCTTAGATGTGCTAGAGAATTCCTTCATAATATGAACTACAGATGTCAATTTTCTAAAGTCAATATATTAAGTGAGTATAAAAATTCATGTTAGAATTTTTAAAAGCTACTTCTGGGCGATCAGTAAAAAATTTAGTTCACATAGTCAGTGTGAAATTCAGGTGAAATTCCTTTATGTTCCTCATAGACTACAGAGAAATCAGTGTCACAGTTTCTCAGATTTGGAAAGCACCTGTTTATTTATTTTGAAAATTTCATAAAGTCTAGCACTGTATCTTTCACATAGTAAATATTCAATAAACTTCCCATACTTCATAATAAAGAAGAAGCCTCAAAATATGTTTTACAAAGGGAGAAATTTTATTTTCAATAAAACATGTAAATATAAATAAAAAGTCTGTTTGTCCTCTTTTCCCTTCTCTCCCTTTACTGTTATGCATACTGCAATAAACCTCATGCTACGTGGGTTTTGTTGTGTCTTGCGTCCTCCTTTCATCTCTGAGAAGAAGTAGAACACATCCGGGAAAAAGAAGAACAATCAGCACATGATGGATATGTTACTTTTGAAAAGATGTCGTGCTTTTGTTCCACAGAAGATGAGAACCTGTGGATTGTTACCAGGCTAATGTTATTTGATGGAGCAAGACCTCCCAGAAGATCTCTAGAAACCCTGTAAAAAATTTCCCAAGAAATATGAGAAGCGAGGCTGGAAAGATGGCTCAGTGGTTAAGAGCATTGCCTGCTCTTCCAAAGGTCCTGAGTTCAATTCCCAGCAACCACATGGTGGCTCACAAACATCTGTAATGAGGTCTGCTTCCCTCTTCTGACCTGCAGGCATATACACATGCAGAACATTTTATACATAATAAATAAATTTAAAAAAAAGAGAAAGAAATATGAGAAGCATTTTTGGGAAAACTGCATGCAAATTTCCAAATAATTATATATGTTGATCTTTATTTAAAGTGGGATATCATATAGAGAGTTGAACACTTTGTATTGAATTGGAACTTAGTTTACTGATAAACACTTAAGGTTGATTTTGGTATATGTATTTCTGTACTTGGTAAAAGTATTGTCTTTGCAGATCATTTAATGTCATGTATAGTTAAGAAATATAGATTGATAGTCATCAATAATACTCAAAATCTTAGTAACATTATTTAAGTTTTCTAGATATAAAGAGATACAGTTCATTTAGATAGATAATCTTTAACACATCAAAGACCAAAGAATATGGCATTCAAATATTTTAAGGTGAGCATCCAAACAGTCTATGCTCCCACATAGCCAGTACGTGCAGTAGGATCAAAACCCAATTTTATTGATTTAGTTGATCACGTTGAGCACCAATTTTTACCTGGAAAGGCTGCTTGTTCTTCCCAACCACCCAGCTTGCTTAGCCCGAAATAACAAAACAGAAATTATATTAATTAAAATATTGCTTAACCCATTTGGTCTAGACTCTAATTGGCTAACTCTCACATCTTGGTTTAACCCATTTCTATCAATCTGTATATTCTTACATGGCAGTGGCTTACAGGGAAAGATTCAGCATGTCTGACTCTGGTGGCTCCAGGACAGCTCCTCTGTTTTTTGTTTTCTTCCTGCATTCAATTCTTATTTTCCCTGCCTACCTAAATTCTCCCCTATCAAAAGGCCTAGGCAGTTTTTTTTTATTCATTAACCAGTGAAGGTAACACATAAACAGAAGGACCCCCTACATCAATATGTATATATTTTACATTAAAATTATGTAATAATAAGGATATTTTCTAAATAGGAATGTTATTTTAAAATCCAGTCTGAACATGCAAAAATTACAAAATTGTATCTAACAATGTCATGATAATTTAGCAACAATTTGATGGTTTCATTTGGAAAGAACAAAATATACGTATTATTTTCAAAATCTCACAATTGTCTGCATGCTTATATTAGTGTTTCACATATGTGTACATGTTTTGACATTGACTTGAAAGTAACAGTCTCAATTAATATTTTTGAAATGTTTTAAGGTATTTCTATAATAACATTTAAATTTTGATGAAATTCACCACAATGCCTTCTCTAGATTTCCCCTATTATCCCCATTATTAGTACTCCATTCTCAGGTCATTTATCTGTTTTCTCTTTTCTGGCTTCAAGGAAAATGTGTGTGTGTGTGTGTGTGTGTGTGTGTGTGCCTGTGTGTGTGTCCGTATATGGGGAATTCTTCTAGCACATGGGAATCACTTCAAAGCTAGCATACCTGAGAAAATCTATCTTTCCCCTTTATCATTTCTGTAAATAATATAAGCCATTCTGATAATATTATGAATTCATAATGTTAATCATAATACAGTAGAACATTCTCTGGATTTTGTAATGAAAATATTACATATGCAAATGTACACAATTTAAATTCAACAATACAAGTGTATATATACATAATGTATAATAACATGCCACAGCCTAGAAATTTGCCACATGTGGTATGAAAACAGGTAAGTAAATCTCAGAGCTCCTGCATTTACTGTATATGTTTAATGCCTTGGGATAACATAATCATGTTTGTATACCAGTTTTTTTCACAACTATATATTAGAAATAGATCCAGTAGTTAATATTTCCAATTACCAGTTCATGGACAGAGCCCTCTAGGAGTCTGTGATTTTTTTTAATATAAAGGCAGAAAATAACCTAAGGGTTATTATTTAGAGTAGACACTGATATTTTTATATATAACTAACTACTACATTCTTTCCTCTGACTGTATATTTTGCATTCTAACATATTCAACAATTTTTGTCTGACACCTGAACTAAAACCGTAGGATAAGTACAGTGTCTTTGCTGTTTTTATATAATCCACACATATCAAAGAAGAGCAACATTCAGGAGACTCCCATACAAATCTACAAAGAATTAATAAAATTAAGTTTTACTGTTTATCTTAAATATAAGGTATTTAATCAATATTTTACTCTATTAGGATCTGAGAGTCAGTCTCTTAAACCATTAATATAGCTATAATTTCTACTTATAATCATCCTAATATGCTAAGGTCAAACCCACAACTAACAGGACTACAACCTATCAAGGTAAAATGCATGATTTCTTCAGTTAATTCAAATGTCATAATTTTTCAAAATTTATCTTCAGAGGGTATTACTGGTTACATATGCATAGACACGTCTAAATGTTTACTCTTAGATTTTTTTTTTTTTTTTGGTTTTTCGAGACAGGGCTTCTCTGTTGTTTTGGAGCCTGTCCTGGAACTAGCTCTTGTAGACCAGGCTGGTCTCGAACTCACAGAGATCCGCCTGCCTCTGCCTCCCGAGTGCTGGGATTAAAGGCATGCGCCACCACTGCCCGGCTTGCTCTTAGATTTTTTAGAACTGTAGCTATATAATTGACAGGAATAAAAATATGCCAATTGCAAATATCGAGCCTACTCTATATTGTTAGCAAGATAGTGATAGCACAATCAGAAATTTCATCTTTGGTGACAGATAGGGTAGTGCTTTCATATGTTACTGTGTAATATTATCAATGATTCTGTTTTCATAAAAAAAAACCCTGCAATGTCATACCAATTTTTTCACAATGACAACTCAGAGAAAAGAGGAAAGGGCATGATTCCCCTTGATGCTGTCATATTAAAACAAGGGAATTATTTCTTTGCAGATGCTGCAGTGTTCAAGACAAAGATAATGGTTCCACAACTTTAAAGGGAAAAAGAGTTTTCAGAAGCAATGATGGACATGATGCAAAGACCATCATAACTGGTTACTCCAAACAGCAATACTGGGAATATAACTGTACCTGACTGCTAATTACCCTGGTTTTTTAGTCATATAGATGTCAGGAGCAGTCTGCTGCGTTTGGGCCAATATATATTCGGATTTTAGTTATAAATATTTGCAGCTCAGAGCTGGCATATATCCAGAGCCCGAGTAGGAAGGACCCAATATGCTGACAATATTATTATTTTTCCTTAACTCTGAATCCTCTTAAGGAGTGTGTACATTCAAATTTTCCCCGGAACAACGATGAGAATGATCTCAGTTCCACCAATAGGAAGAAAGCCTGTGGTAACCTTGGAGATCTGCATCAGAGCCGCTGACGCATTTCTCCCTCCTATCTCAATGTTTGCTCCGACAGAAAAATATGACAGTGAAAGTAGATAACAGAAAATGATTTAGTTTACATAGGAGGAGAATCCAATTATCAAAAGCGAAATCATTATGAGGTAATTAGGGGGTGATCACGTATCTGAATTCTTGGGTCTGTATCCTGCCTATCTACCTGAAATTTCCATTCCTCCCTGCTGACGGCTGATTGTGATTCTGCGCTGCCGAATGCAGCTTACTGGTATCACATTCAGAAATGCGATGTCAGCGTCCACAAACACGCCTGGCAATATTTAATACTTGAAATTTCCACATTCCCAGGTGCCTGAGGCTATTTGCCAACATAGCAATTGTAGTGAGGCTTCAGCGTTATCATGAATAGACTTGCTAAGAAAATCATCATTTCAGAAAATACATAATTTATAGCTAACCCTGGAATTACAGATTTTATGGCTGAATCAGTGGCTTCAGTCTCTAGCACATTTCTTGCACAGAATCAGGGGACTCTCACAAATTCCTTGTGTTTCCTATTGCTTCTGTATCCTAAAGGTCTCTGAGACACATTCTCTTCTCTGGTGTTTTTTACAGTGAGGCTTTGACTAAAGTCCAGCTTTGAGCAGGACTTTAGTCAAAGCCCCACTGGCAAAATCCCTCAGTGCAGTCCTTTTTATGCCATGTAGGAACCAATAAGGAGAGAGATCTCATAACAAGGACCGGAAAGCACAGGACTACATTAACTTGATGATCTCATCCAGAGCTGATGAGTCATCTGTGTCTCCCTCCTTATCTTGTATTGGGAAAAGAAGCACAGCAATTGACAGGGGAATACAGGATAAAATGTAATTACCCTGCATTTTGCCTCCAGTTAACAGCCAATAAAACTGACAAAATGTGACAGGTTGAGCCAGCTGGCAGCTGCTTTTGCCTGGAATCTACCTATATACATGGAAGCATCCATACCTGTCTTTAGATTTTTGATTGTGAATCTGTGCTGTCAAGTGTATCTTGCTTCTGATTCTTTGTGATTTTATTCTCTGATTTTACGTGTGCTTTTTATTCAGTCAAATTATAATTAAATAGGTTACATTTTATGATATTATACATTATATACAAATAAAATACAATTATATTTTTCATGTAGTTTAATTAGAATACATAATATATATATAAACTGATTAGCGTACTATAGAAGGAAGTGGGTGGATTTTAGAAAGAAATGTAGATTTTAAACCCTCTCCCACATAGATGCAACTGTAATATTTTAGCTCACAATGTCTTAATGTTAAAGAAATTATTTCAGTTTAATTGATTTCAGAAAAAATTAAATATATTTAAATTGTTAACATTTGTGTTTGCTCGTTTTAAGGCTTATTGGTGTTTGCACATTTACCTTTCCATGAAGCAACATTCATATTTTTCTTACATGAAATCAATATACATAAGTATTCTCTAAATAAAAATTTATAATCATTTATTTAAGAAACAACTAGATTTGAGATATTAGAAGTTCTCTCTAAATCTCCTATGCTCCTTTAAAACAAATATATATATACATATATAATATACATATTATATAATATACAATAAAAGGAGAATTTATTTAAGTAAGTTGTATGTCAACCAATTTCAAGCCATCTATTGTTACATAGCACATTTCTTAGAGAGCCACTTTGATAATAATTGTAACTTTCCTTTTCAGTTATTTAAATACATTAAATAGCCCCTTTAATAAGGGTTCAGCTTCATTTGTCCTATCATAGGAATACTAGGATTTTTAGCACTGTATAAACTACAAGAGTAATGCATTTAGTGCCAGTTTTTGAAATTTTATTGGTGCAAAAGTTGTTTTATATTAATCAAATACTGGTTGATGCATATGTTTATTAGAACTAGAGGATATGAGATTGGATTTCTCCTTTGACTGTAATGTGCCATTCTAGCCTAGTTGGCCATGAATACTCAGAGAACTTCCTCTTTCCACACTTCTCTAATATTCTGGAATTGGAAATACCAGCACAACTGCTTTAGAAAATGAGTATTGTGAAAATGTCTTCTGTGTTTCTTAATTTACAAATGAACATGTTGTTGACTGTCTCA